>MJUU01041468.1:32331-56814 GCA_002080025.1 Modiolus philippinarum
TCACTCCCGGTTTTCATGGGAGTTCACACTATGAGTGCCTTAGTTTTTAATGTCGTCTTTTTATTTCCGTGCTTGTAGCTGTCTCACGTCCTTGTTTTGTCTTTGTTTTTCTCTGTTGCCGTTTTTGCCATGTCTTCGGATTTCGATTTTTGTAGTCTTCGCCTCCCTTGTTTCTTCGGTATTCTACTGCCGTTGTTTCCAGCAATAAGATGTAGAATGAGAATAACATCATCTAACAGTAACTTAAGTATTTTGTTATTTAAACCGTTCTATCATTTACGGTTGGTAATTAAGAAATTTAGGAATATAACTTGGAAATTTGCTGTGTATAAAATTAAAAAAAAAATGTTCAGATCTAAGGAGTATATACCTCTGCTCCCTTTTGCAGGCTCTTTCTAGTTATTAGTATTGGCTATATGTTCTTCTCATCTTTTAAACATCTTTCGGATTATGGCCTACGAAATATTTTGATTTGATCTACACAAATTGTCAAAATGGCAATCTTCAGAAATCTGACTTCAGTTTTTGTTTATCAATGAAAATACTTCTAAAAAGATATATATCTTTATATTCTTTTAGGGGATGACCATTTGATCAAGGGAGGGGGTGGGGGCTTGAGTGATTTTGCCTCGGAAAATTATCTATTTACTTATATCTTAAGCAAATTATTTATTTTCACACAATGCTACATCAAATTTTTTATTTGCATTTGTAACAAAAAATTTATTCTCAAAATTAGAATTACATGTAATCGTTTTTTTTATTAAGAATATTCATTTTCACTTGGACCAAGATTAAATTAGTTATTTACAAAAATCGCACCCTCCCCCCGAAAATCAAATAGTCGTCCCCTTACGCAACAATCTCCATTAAGTGAATGTCATATATTTCAGTGAAGTTTAAATTGTAGACACTATATTAACTAGAACTATGAATTAACATTTGATATGTTGGTATGTAATTGATATAAATGAAAGACTTTATCTGGAGTCGAATAAATGGCATATATGAAAATAAGCGTCTTGTTACCGCCACAAATTACCAATTTCTGAGTGAATATTTGTCTGCTCCTGCATACATATGCTAGTATTGCAGTTGGTAATATGTTCTAATGTTTCTTACCATGATGAAAAACTTTCAATAATGTACATTTCTTTGCAGAAAAAGCCGTCTAACTGGTTATTTTCGCGGGTCACATATTTTTTGCGATATATTTTAAATTGCTTGTTTTTATTTCCTAGATTAAAATATTCGAAAATTTTGCTTTAACTGAATAAAGTATCTCATTGTTAAATATTTCGTGGTGACTTCAAAAAGCATTGGGGGCCTGGAGTGGCCGAGTGGTAAAGGTAGTTCTACTACCTATACAACCACTGTAGTCTATCACCACTGCGTTGTGAGTTCGCGTCCGACTCTTTAAATTACAAAAAAGGGTGCACTCGACTTACAATCGTAAGTGATAAGGTATGTCAGTTACCTGCCCAAGGTCGGTTGTTCTCCCCGGGTATCCCGGCTTCCTCCGCCACTAAAACTGACCGTCATGAGATAGCTGAAATACTGCTGAAAGTGATGTTAAACCCAAATCAATCAATCAATCAATCAATCAAAAAGCATTGTTCTGTTGCTTACTTTAACCACGTATTTAAAGAGACTTTGTCTCATATGCAATTACTCCATATCCTTTCATTGTTCATATCCATGTTTCTCGGTATTGTTGTGTCACCAGAGTACAGTGAATATCGCGAAAATAAGGTATCCGCGACAATAACAACAAATAGAGTATTTCATAAGGGGTATTAAGATATACTGAGATTTTCATTGCCAGTTGTTTGATAGTCGAGCAGAATTATAGTAGATCCAGCATTTTACCTATATCACTCGATTTGTTCTTGGCAAGGATCTTTTGTCTTTTACATATGGAAACAAAAGTAGCAGCAATTACTCCACGCCAACAAACGCAATTTCGCTAGTGCTAATGGTACTATGCAAATGTTTTGACTTGGACCTGTATGTTACGTTTTATTCATACAAAAAATATTAAGTTTGTCAAATTCTCTGTACCTTCCCTTGTTTTCCATGCGTTGTCGGGTGTGAAACGCGATGGTAACAAAAATACGTTATACCTAGTATTCCGCGCAAAAACTATGGTTTCCTTTCGAAACACCAGGTATAACGCACAAAAAATACAGTTTACGATCGGTATGCATGGTATTTCTCAAAATATGTGGTATTTCGAACGAAAACAGCAGTTTCTGATCAAAATTGAATGGCAACGGAAATTTGTGTTAAAATCAGGAGCGCTGATTAAAGTTTTAGCCAATTAGAAACGAGAAACTGAAATTGCTATTATGGTATTTAACGTTCACCTAATCAGAAACGGAAAGTGGTGTTTCATTAAGGCAATTTTAACGTTCACCTAATCAGAAAGGCAATCAAAATCGTTTTTTCGTTAAAATCTTAAAATTCACTATTTTTCTCTTTGTCATTTCTTGCTCCGGTATACGCTTGCCGATGTATTCGTAATTTTTACTTGTTACATTATAAATCAGCAATTCAAGAGAGTTGTGCTTGTGACGGTTTTGGGATGAAAACGAACATCAGATTTTCGGGTTATGGAGGGATTCGTTCTGTCTTAGTTCGCCTTAACCAGTTATCAGTTGCAAATTTCGCTGTTTTAGACTTCGATTAAAAGATATTCAATTTTACAATTCTCCACACAAAAGATTTTTTTCAAGTAATTTGTGAACTCTCTTTTCAAGTTCGTCTGGGAAATATACTTCGCAGTAAACAAGGAGGGTTAAAACTCACTTTTTGAATATTACTGATCAAAGCAAAAAAGCAAAAATTTTGTGACATAATTAGCTTTAGAAAGAGTTTATATTTTGAGATATGAAAAACAATCATACATTTCTGCACAAATAAGGTTCATGTATCAAAAGTAAGATTTTCAGTCTGTGGGTTAACAAACTGTACAAAAATGACCCAGACTTTCGAAAATTTTACTTGAGAAAATCTTTGGAAAGAGTTTTTTATGTTGCGATATAAAAAAAATCATACATTTGAGCATAAATAATGGAGACAGGTGTTTAAAATCTATCCTTATAAATGACAAAAGCAATTCATTTCTTGTTGAAAATTGAACTTTATAATATCTCTTCAAAGTTTAATATATTGCAATATACAAATTACATACAGTCTAGTATTAATAAGGTACTAAATGTAAGATTTCTAGTCTGTGGTTTAAGCTTTCTCTTTTAAATTGACCCCGTCGTTTGAAAATTTTAATTTGTGATATCATTTAGAAGGTATGTTGCGATATGAAAACTTCATGAATTTTAGATTTAAAAGGTATTAAAGTAAAATTTTAGTCAGCGGTTTCAACTCAGTCTTTAAAAGTCATGCAAACAATTCATTTTTTTAAAATATCATTTTACATATATTGCAGAACCTAAATTCACAGTACCCTCGGTTTTTTGTTATCCATAATGCCCCTTTGAAGGAGTTTTATATGATGCGATATGAAAATTCTTAAATTTTAGCATTTATAAGGTAATGAAAGTAAATTTTAGTCTGTGATTTCATCTTACTCTATAAAAATGACCCAGTCTTTCTAAAATTTTATTCCTGATATCCTTTCAAATTTCAGTAAATATTTCAAAAACGGAAATTGATATTTCATAATTGTTCCAAATGTAATTGTCTGCAGAAATCGAGAATCATGGTTGTAACACATGAAAAGATGCTGGTATTAAGTAAAGATAGTTATCGTTATATTTAATTTGTGATTAGCTGAATGATTAAAAACAAAAAATATTGAAATATTTCTTGAACAGGTACAATAAACAAGAAGTGTTACCATAGATAAAACTGTTCGAACAACAAAAAGCTGAAATAAATATAGAAAAGTATTATGTAAACTTTATTTATCTATATCTCGAATGTTTTGTCGCTTGCAAAATATACTTATAAGCACATCATAAACTTGAGAAAATCAGCTGAGCTACTTTTTCAATATAGCCTTCCATATTATTTGATTCTAAGGTTACTCCATGAAATACGTGTATATCATAATGAAATTTACTGTTTATCATGCAACTTGGGTTTTTTGTATCTTAAAGTGTTTGGGATACTTTCTTACGTATGATACAGAGTATAAGATGATGCTTTACCTCAAACTTATGAAAGTTTTGAAGGAATATGCATTCACGCTACATTACAAGAATTTTGCTACGCTAAAGTAAAATTGTAACTTATCAAAAACATTTGACCCTGTACAGCAGACAAAATAATTAACATACTAGTAAGCAATACTATAACACCCTTTCGTTGTTTTAATTATGATTACGTATTCTTTTAAATAGATCAAGGCAAAATGACTCATTTGTCCAAATTCACACGGCAAATGAATTTAAAATGTGTGCTTCAAACTTAACAAAATGCCTTTGATTATTGTTATATAACAAAATGCCGAAGAAACTGTAAATTTAGTTTCTGCATATGACCATTTCGATAACTTATGTCTGGACAGTTCAGATCAAATTATCAAGTTTTTAAATCATAATCATTTGAAAGACATAAATCTAAAAATTTGTAAATACTGTTAGAGTCCTAATAACCAAAAAGATCTAAATGAATAGCCAAAATCAACTAAGGACAGAGTATTGCAAGAGGAAAAATGACTACTTGGTTGGTGAATACCATAGTGCTGTTATAAATTTATAAACTTGTCTGCCGTTTAGAAAGATTCCACTTTATCATTTCATATATCGACGCTTTAATTTATGGTATATTCATAAATTTTTTGTAAACTTACAGAAGGAGAAGGTCTGTGCAATTTTCAAATGCGTCAGAAGGTATGCTTGTTATGTGGTTATCACTGAGATACCTGGAAAGTTCATAAATCAATATCTTATCATATATTTAAAAAAAAACAAAATTTTGATTAATTATACTTCATGTAAATTTCTTGTCTTCAAATTGGTTAAGAAAAATGAGCTAGTTTGGTCTAACACACTCAATCATTGAGGCAAGAACAATGTTCCCTCTGCTAACTTATGCGTATTTAGGGGTTCAAAATCTGTTCAGAAATCACCATAAAGTGTATACTACTGTACTGTACTGTATATCGATAAGAAACAGCATAAATTAGCCCTTAATTGCTTAACTGCTTATTAGAAACTTGTACACCTAAATACCAGATAATAGATAGCATAAGTGTTGATTTGCAATACAGAAGAAAATGCATCGTCAAAACAATGCTGAAAACAAAGCTTTATTCAATTTCTGCTAAACGAAAATCCTATAATTCAATTTTAATTAATAACTGAGAAATTAAAGATCCTCCATATATATGACTTATATCAAAATTTTATAAAAAAATCACCGTACCATTTTTTCACAGTGTTAGGAAAACTGCATAAAAAGTCGTGATATTCTTTGACACTGAAGTCAAGTTGGAAGAATTAACCCCCTTGCCAAATATTTGACTTTCATTTATTTCAATACTTTTAAGATACCATTCAAAGCCTGGAAATTTTAATGTAGACAGGAATAAAAGCCCTGTCCTTGATAAACTGGAGTTTTCTATGTATCGTGTGCGTTTTTGTCACATGTACATTCACTCCATATCCTTTCATTTTTCCTATTATGAAGTGTTTTTAAAAAGAGTGTATTTTCATTATAAGATGGATATTTTACTACTTCTGTTTATGAAAAATATTACAATCCTTGTGTTAATCATATCAATCACATCTAGTAATTTTTATATAAAAAGGAGTTTTCTCCTCTTATCCCAGGCTTACTACCTTTAGGAGTTACTTCGAACAGAAGTTTGACCTCCGGATGATTCTTAAAAACATCAGTAGCTTTTGCTAGGATTGTTGTTAGAGTGAATTAAATAATTAATACTGAAACAATATACACTACAAGTCATATAGCTTCATTGATAGTATCCGGTCATAAAAATCCTTAATGTTCATGAGGATAAAACCAGAAAATATGGCGGGAAAAAAATTAAAAGTGCTCAGAATTGAACGAAATTTGACAGAAAGGTTACTTTGTATGTGTAGGAAAATGTTTTTGTCTTAAAAATGTCAAAATGGCGACCGTTGCTATGGAAACAGAAAAAGGCGGGGAAATTTCAAATTGTTCCAAATTTAATGAAATTTGACAGGAAGGTCCCTTAAGGTTACTTACCATGTGTACAAAACGAGTTTTACTCTCAAAAATATCAAAATTGCAACCACTGCATTCAAAACAACAAGAAAAGGGGTAATAAAGGAATATTCTAACACAAAAAAAAGAAAAAAAAATAGGGAAAAAGAAATCACCAAAGAACAACAAAAGTTATCTCCGCTTCCGAACAATTAACACAGCCGTGATAGAAATGAATCAAGAACAAACTACTGGTGACTTCCACTTAATAAAGATCACTCCTTAGACGTTCGGAACAAGAAAATATGAGAAACATCAATAGTGAATAAAAGGATATGGAGTAAATGCACATGAGACAAAGTCTCTACAAACACATGGTAAGAAACAAGCAAAGGAACAACGCTTTTATTGTTGTTCTTCATCTTGAAGTCAACATGAGGCCTTCAACTATGAGCTTTGCTCATACCTCATAGTAAGTTCAAGACGGCCCCTAGCACCGGTTTAAGCGGAATTCTTTGCTAATTGTCGAGCAACGCTACATCCATGTCTTCATTGGTCATGGGTGCGGGATAGTCAACAAACATCAATTAAACTGGCAAAGTGCTCTTANAATCACTGTCATCCTTTGCCCGACAAAAGCACTAGTGTCTTAAGCTAGTGGACGATAACAACATATAGACAAACACAGGGCACTCATTAGGTCGAATGTAAGAAAACTTGGCGTTATGAAATAGTGAGATGTGGGCACATAAAACAGGTGGTCAGAATTACATCAACTCCTTTATATAGCCAACGTCATCGAACATATATTTATATGCAGATTATTAGGTATATTTTCTGGTCAAAATGGTGGTCAGTAGGAAATACACACCACGTCTGGTCCCTAATGTGCTCTCCTTAATATTTCTTTAGGACCCTATATGGGTCACATGTCAAAGTATTATACGATATATTACAAATTTAATTGTCATTTATAAATGACAACTTATTTTTGGGCATTTATGTTAATCTGTAGCAAAAAAGTATTTACGTCCGGTTTGGCATGTACAACCTACAACTTTCTGTTCTAGTCAAGTGAAGATTGTTTAAAGTAACGTGAATGTGATGGTTTGGTTTAAGTGCTATTTGCAGAGCTGGTGGCATCACTTCTGGTTTTTGCACAAATGAAGGCAATTTTCAGGGGAGGGGGCAATGTTGTCATTTCCAATGCTTGTAGATCTCTTAAATGCCTGGTTTCCTAAACTGATTTTTTAATATCTAATTGTTGTGATTTCAAATAATATATCTGATGAAAAAAAAATCAAATTTTAAATGCCAATTGTTTTTTCATGGCGTGAAAATGGTCCGGCAAAGCCAAGTCAATAGTTACAGCTTATACCACTGATGGTTATTTTCCCCTACTAAAACATGCACATGACAGTCCATCCTAATAGATCATTGTTGTAAATGCTCATTTACATCAAGGGGCAGGTAACTCTTGACCTATATATCTCACGAAAAGGCCTGGAAATGGGGGTTGAAAATGTCACGTAAAAACCAACTACTATAGTACTACATCATATACAAAAACGAAAGAAATTTAAATGGCAACTTTTTTCTTGGCATCGTGTCCTCATTAACCTTAAGTAATATTTGAATAAGCATTATTTGTGCTGGATGGGTTTAAGTTTATTGGGGAGCAATTAAAACTAGAAAGGCGTATAATTTTCAATGTGGAATTTCCAGCATACACTTTTTAGAATTTATGACAACCCGAAGGAATGGCGTAATTGGTCAGAAATCTACATCTAACTATTAGGAAAAATTTTGTAAGTTAGACAGTTTTTGAGTATCAACAAGGTAAAGATATGATCCAAAGAATAAATATAATTAGATTTTGCAATTGCAAGCAATAGCTAATGTCGCCCCTAGTAGCCGACTCGATGATTCCATCTTGTTCGCGGTGTCAAAATCTACTTAAAAATCAATTTTCGTTGAAATCGGTCAAAGTTGAAATTCTGACATAACTTGGCAGGCATGGACCACTTGGACCCCATTTTATTTTTTTTATTTTTTGGCATATCCATCGTCTTATGGTGATCAAACTTTTTGTCAACAATGAATGAATTGTGTCAAGGAATGCTTGAGATTTTATGAATTTTATTGAAATCGGACAAATTTAATGTATCGACGTAACTAGGAAGCCATCTTTGAAATGGCAGCTACATGTATTTCACTTATTTATTTTTTCTAGTGGAGGTACATCTCCATAAAGTGATCCAACTTTGTACCAAATATGATTAAATTCTGTCGATGCATCATTGAGAACTGGCGGAGACAAACAGGGGTGGAAGAAAAAACAATAATAATGTATAATAAATAATAGAGAAACGGACAAAGACAATTTGTCGTCCCGACTACGTCTTGGGCGACATATTGAGAAATTAATTAAGCTTTTGAAGAAGGCAAGCATGTAAAAATTTTGTGAATTTTGGCAACCATAACACTAGAATATTATAAGTCGGTAGATTTATATTCATAAGAAATCGGTACACTGCGACGTTAACAGTAAGGTTGACACCTAGTACTCAGCGGAAATCGCCACTGGTTACAACACTTTTTTCTCACCTTCAAAATAATGCAAATGTAAAAAAAAAATCTTACATCGTTTTGATTATAGATAGAAATGATTTTATTAAACATATATTTGAATGAAAGCTGACGTTTAATCATGCTCTTATTATGTTCGTCTTTCATCTTTAATTTGCTGACAAAGTTTTAAGGGAGTACGAGCTTAAGTTTTCAGAGGCATTCGATATTATTGGGTTAAATATTTTTGCACATGGATCATATTTTCTTGATCATAGATCCATGTGCAAAATGCATATAATAGACAAAGTACAATTTCTATCAACTATATTTTTATATATTTTAAGGCAAATAAGCAACCAATTGAAAATTAAGGGAAACTCTAGAGATATCCGTTTCCCGCAAAAACTTTGAGGTGTAATATATAAAAAATAGTGCATTCCTCCTATTCATGTTTGTAATTTTTATTGTCATAATAATTGTTTCAATGCTAGAAATTAATTGTACAAAATGTAGTGAAATTGTCTGGTGTGTTCTATTACATGTTTACTGAAATAAATCATATTTTTAGTAATTTCATCAGTAGAAATATAGTTTAGCAAATGATGTAAGATTTTGAACAATTGTACAATTTGTACAAATTATAATTTGTATAAGCTAATTTTGTACAAATTGTAATTTGTACAAACTCAAAATACAAATTATAATTTGTACAAAATTTTTGTACAAATAATAATAATTTATACAAATTTACAATTTGTACACAACATAAAATAATTTAGTCACTTATAGAAGTTTGACCCATCAACCAATGAATTCAGTTTCTAAGTTAGGCCATTTTCAAAATATGCTAATATGTTGTAGAAAAACGTTTAATCTTGTCTCTGGAACCCATATTTCCGTGGAATAAAATTAATATATACATCAGTTGACTCTAATTAACCCAGTTGTTTGAGGGAAAAAGATTTCGATAGAGTCCAATATTAACAATGTTCAATGATTGCCCGAATCTTGCAATGCTGGATCGTCACAAAAAAATAAGTATTTATAATCAGTTACAAGGTTTTATAAAGCGCAGAGTAACTATTTGTGAATAAAACTATTAAGTTTCTAATAAAAGGTGCTAAGCTTATGATTAAATGTATATTCCAAAATCATCTGTTAATTTAAAATGCGTAGAATAATTTATTTAGATACAAAATATTTTTGTGTTTTTATTGGCAAACAAATTGATATAAAACCATTTTCTATTTGAATTAAATTAAAGTTTCTTATTTACTTATTTTTCCATGTAAAAAAATTAAATAATACTAACAGAATTCTTGGGGTTTTTTGGGGTTTTTTTTGTTTTTTGTTTTTTTTTTTTGAAAATGACAATTAAGACAGCACAATATTTTACAGACCCCATAATTCTCACTAATGAGCACCTACTGGATTCTTTGATTTTATAAAATGTTGACATTCAGGCACACAGCCGTGGGAATAGAAGGAAAAGTGAATTTTTAAAAGTGGGAATAGGTGGAAGATACCAATCTTACATAGATTTTCAAAGATGTTTGCTAATATTGTTCTTTTAGCAAAGCCATACAAAACTAAAGGTAAGAGTTTTCATTCTAATTAAAAATTTTTTGACACTCGTACTCCCTTAGGATGGTCGGACGCAAAATCATTTTCTTTGTGTTCGGGATCTTAATTTACAAAGTACAAGACTATGGCAAGGATTACATTTTGACTGCATTACTGACTTCTGTAAATGTACTGAGAAAAAAGTTTATCATCCATTGGTTATAATAAAGAATCTATTTCAAGGTTACCAAATCTCAATTCGAAGATTCAATTTTACATTTCTCATTTGGATTTAATTTCGACTTATCATTTAGCATAACGTCTATCAATAAACGCTGAGCAAAAAAGGAAAACATTAAAAAAGGGGGCTCTACAACCGTGCCAGATTTTTCGTTTTATGCAACGAAAGCGGACAAAATATTTTGTGATTACCACAACTGGTCATGTCACGATGACAATGCAGTGGTTCTTGTGCTTTTACGCAAAAGATGAGAATCGCCCAGCGTACCAAAGATATTGTTCATTTTAAGACCATACTTTTGAATTGAATATCCTGTACACCCTACCTAAAAAACTGAAAAATTGTTCAAGGTTGAATTAAAGCAAATGTCGGTAATCTTTTTTTTTATTTGAGATCAGAATTTAATATCATTTAAGCATTTATTTGAGAAACTAATTTTTTATTTTTATTTATTTTTAAAATTTTTTTGCGCAGAATATAATATACATCACCCGGTTTATCATCATCAATAAGTAGTAAACTACAGTGTAAACAAATATCTTACAATTTGTGGATTTCTCTAGCATTTTTGAACTTTGGAATTTCTGTCAAAGACGAATTTCTGCAGTCGAAATCCCCATTGTCAATAATACATTTGGCTAATCCAGTTCTCGTTGTAACGCAAATGCTAAGGACGACAATAGGAATTACAAAATCTGCAAAACAAAATAGTCTATGTCTGATCCTTGGTAATGCGACGTTTAATTCGGTACAATAAGAAGCAAAAAAGAATTATATTAAGGGAATAAAAGAGGATTGTAATAACCGGGACAACAAATTTTGATAACCACTGCAAAGTGGAACAAACGCGTTATACAGAAGGAAATTTTGCTTTCTTGAGGACTGTAAGAGTTCCCTTTAAGTGAAAAAAAAAACATAAGCATTTCTGGCTTGTTTCATGAATCCTTTTCTAAAATGTTCTGTCTGAATTGATATATGTATATGCTGTGTACAAATTGTAATTTCTTATAAGTTATAACTTGTAATGAAATACTGTACACGTATCTGACATCCATACCTTAAAGCCTAAAAAGTTTCTGCAACAGACTTGTAAAAAAAGAGACATTTGTGAGAAGAAATTCAAACCTTACACTAGTGTATTTCACAATATTCCAAAACAAACATCAAGTAATTACAGTAAAATAAACTTCAGTATGCTTATCTTAGAAAAAAAATCTTGTTTTATACTAAAATGCGCTTATTTTTATAACCATGGTGATGCAGTTACATTGACTCAGTTAAGGTGATGTCGAATATACTAAAGATATCAAATTATCAATAATTTATGCCTTGCATATTTCATTTACTTTATATTTTATGAAAAATAAACTTTTAAAATAAATGAATCCCCCGAACAGCCGCTGACTTGAAGACGACGCAATTTAAATCAACAGACGAAATCGACCTCGGCCATCCATGTGTAATGAAATCTTTTCTGTGTAACACATCATTATACAGTTTAATAGCAAAAATTTCAATTGTTGTTATGGAATTTATATTTTGTTTGTTTGTTTCAAATATAACTTAATTGAACAGTCACACAATATTTCTTAATAAGTCAATAGAGCAAGCCGTCACATGTACCCCCTTTCGATTCTGAAATAGCCGTATTTGATTTTTTCATAAAAGATCATATGATTGTATAAGCTTAATAGCAACTAATATTTAATAATACGACAAATATAGATTTCTCTATGCAAGTTTGTGATTTTATCTGTTTTTTCTCCATGCAGTTTTTCGAAATATTTTTTCGAATTTCAAACTCAATATTGTCTCCTAAGATCCGTTTGTCAGACATTTTATAAGGGATCAACCATTTGATTTTCATGGGGGTGGGTGGGGGTGGCAAGGAAGGAATTTGAAAAAAAAATCCAGGATCAGAAATTTGGCGAAAAAAAATATCAGTACAGTACAGGAGGAAGCTGAAAAAAATAACCAGGATGACAAATATGAAGCAAAATTTCTGGCATGGACCGAAAAAAATGACAGGATTACTTCGAGTGAGAAATAAAATGTCAGGCTCAAAAATTGCGTGAAAAAAAATCCAGGATAAGATTTTCCTTCCTTGCACCCCACCCCCCCTCCCCCCATAAAAATCAAATGGTTGCTCCCTAATAGAAATATATAATTCAAATTTGGCTCAATGCGAATTATAACATGGTGAGTCCTTATATTTTTCTTTTTTAATACCTCGCTTTCTCTCGGTATAAAATTTTGACAAATATAAAGTCTGCTTATGTTCTTATTCGCA
The DNA here is from genome assembly GCA_002080025.1 of Modiolus philippinarum. Lineage (NCBI taxonomy): Eukaryota > Metazoa > Mollusca > Bivalvia > Mytilida > Modiolidae > Modiolus > Modiolus philippinarum. The sequence goes on from MJUU01041468.1 coordinate 45,150, forward strand.
TAGAGTCCGCTTGCAATAATCTATGTACAGGTTTTCCCCCATGATATGCATATAAAACGCGGAAAATCTAAAATGGCGGGAAATCTCTCGCGGCAGTTTAATCAACGCCCGTTGTTTAAATAGTCGCATGGACATTCAAGCTATAAAAGGCAAAAATCTTGACTTAAAGAGTTTAACTTAATTTGTAATTTTCATCTGATTTCAACAGGGTTTGTTTCTTTTGAATTTTCTGTTGTATGCTTAGCTATTACCATTTCCTAGTAACAAAATATAGTTTTTAGAAGTACATTCATTGCAATTTAACGGGGTTTCTTACTGAGGTAACCTTGTAGTAGTCTTTCGATAAATTTCACATAGCTCTCACAATTTCCGAGCTATCAAGAGCAGAGGTGTCCAAGTCCTGTTTTTACAAAGTATTTATTTGTTTTTCATCGGATTTCAACGTTTTTTTTTTCATTAGAAAAAAACAGCTCAAAGCCACCATAAGATCTTCAATGAACGGTGAGAAAACCCCACACCCAACGGTAGGTCGGAGTCGGCCCCTGAATAAAGAGTAATCAAGTTCAGCGAAATAAACATCATCCTAGACTCCTATAGACATAAAGTAAACTAACTAGAAAAAAGACAAGACGCACAAAGGCTTAATTAATTTCCTGACTTAGGACAGGCGCAAACCTGCTCGGCGGGGTTAAACTAGTTTTATTGGGCCCAAACCTTCCCCCTGCAGCCAATGTGATAAATAAAAAAAACATTCGTACCAACAGTAAAATTCAGTTGGCAACAGGACTGAGTCAATTGTGAACAAGACCAATTACATGTCTGGACCTGCGTCTCCGTCACTCATGTTCAACTTAGAAAGTGTTTTTTTTTCTTTTCAATGTAACAGAATGACATGTATAGGTTTACCAATTCAAACAAGTATTCATTTACCTTATTACCAAAAATTCTTCAAATGCAAGTTATAATTGAAATTATATTAAGTTCAACCCTATTACTGTAAAAGACAAAAAAAAAGAAAAAAACCAAAACTAAATGTACAAAGTTGAACAAAGCATGAAATGAAAATAGTCCAGATCACTTCAGCAAAGGTGAAAACCATACCTGAGTTTCAAATAAACACATACTTTGAATCTTTATGAGAAAATATATGAAAGCAATGCAAAAATTCAAGAATAGCTGCCAATGGTCAATGCGTTTAAAACCCTGCAACGTCTCTGGACAAAAATTGAGTACCATGATGATATAATATGATAGAATAAAGTACAAGTTCAATAATAGATAAATTTGACATTTTTTTACATCAAAACTGGCCTAAAGGGGAGGTTCACATCACCAATGTGTTCAAACAACAGTAAAAACTTCCAAAGGTATTTAGTCAGAGATGTTAATCTTTCAGATTACACAAAAAAGGCACTGTAATGTTAAAATATGCTGAAAAATGACTAAGTTCAACAATGCATAAGTTCAACATTTTTTTTTTCAAATCTGCCCCAAAAGGGAGGTGCACATATTCAATGTGTCAAGAACAACTGTGTAAAGTTTCAAAAGCACCAGATATAACGAGTCAGAGTTTCAGATTACACAAACCCAGTACCGTAATGTTAAAATTTAATGAATTTAATGAAAAAATGACTAAGTTCAACAATGCATAAATTCCACAATTTTTATCCAAATCTCACCCAAAAGGGAAGGTGCACATCTTCAATGTGTTCAGAACAACTGTGCAAAGTTTCAAAAGCACCAGGTATAACGAGTCAGAGTTTCAGATTACACAAACTCAGTACTGTAATGTTAAAATTTAATGAATTTAATGAAAAAATGACTAAGTTCAACAATGCATAAATTCAACAATTTTTATCCAAATCTCACCAAAAGGGGAGGTGCACATCTTCAATGTGTTCAAAACAGCTGTGCAAAGTTTCAAAAGCATCAGGTATAAGGTGTCAGAGTTTCAGATTACACAAACTCAGTACCGTAATGTTAATATTTGATGAATAAAAATGACTAAGTTCAACAATGGATAAATTCAACAATTTTTTTTTCCAAATCTCACCAAAAGGGGAGGTGCACATCTTCAATGTGTTCAGAACAACTGTCAAAGTTTCAAAAGCATCAGGTATAAGGTGTCAGAGTTTCAGATTACACAAACTCAGTACCGTAATGTTAAAATTTGATGAAAAAATGACCAAGTTCAACAATGGATAAATTCCACAATTTTTTTCCAAATCTTACCAAAAGGGGAGGTGCACATCTTCAATGTGTCCAGACCAACTGTGCAAAGTTTCAAAAGTATCCGGTTAAAGGTGTCTTAGTTTCAGATCACACAAACTTGGTACCCCCCAAAGCGTGACGGACGGACGGACGGACGGAGTCGAGCGGCTCCTAGACCTGCGGTCACCCTTGGTGACGCAGGTGAAAATGAAACGGAAAGAACTAAATATACGGACATGATTTCATGCATATACCGGAATACATAACCCGTGTCCATGCAATACAGATTTCAGAAATTTAGAATGTCTTTAGTTAAAATGCAAAGACCCTATCAAAAAATCAATGTTAATACCAAAGAAGGCCATACGTAATGACTTGACGACAATACCGTAATTATAACCCTTATGAATTAGACGATTTAAAGGTAGGCGAATTTAAGTATTTTTTTACTCTTATGTAAAACATTACTGTAAAATAAGGGATTTGAAATACCAGCCTTGATTAGATGTCTACTTATGAACTAAGTCTTTATATCGATGATAAAATTTAGTAAAGGTTTCATCTAGTTTGTGATAACGAAACACCTAATGTAATAGTTTTTCAGTTATGAAAAGATTCTGTTCATTAAAATCGCAAACGTTATTACATACTCGAGCAAATCGAAAAAGTTGAGATATATAAACACCATATGATGGCGCTAATGGAACATCGCCATCCAGAAATGGATAATTAACTATGGGAAAAGAAAAATCGTCCCTTTTATCATAAATTTTAGTATCTAATTTACCATTTGTTTGTCTAAGAACGGACAATGATGATTATCAGAATTGGCTTTATTCAAAGCAAGTTCTTTAGGGTAGATGTCCTTATAATACGTATTGAAGTCGTCATTATTTAAAGTTAAAATATCATCCAAATATCGGAAAGTGTTGTTAAACTTTTCAATTAAATACTGCATAGATGGGTCTTTGCTGATGTTGGTCATAAACTGAGATTCGTAGCAGTACAAAAAGAGGTCCGAGTTTTCTTCAAATAAGCTTTACTTTTATTTTCCAAAGGATATGAATAAAAAAGTTTCAATGAACATCAATTGAAATTTCTTACAACATCTGTCTATATATATACCCTTGCTTTATTTACAGCGTTCCTATCATACTGCGATTTGCGTTGCCCTTTTTTAAAATATTCTCTCGATTCATATTTCACAAATGAGAACAGATATCTTTTGGTAGATCCAGAGTTTGTTACCAGACTGACTAACACCGACTGTGACAAAACCGCACTTTTTACTGGCAGTGTGACGGATGCTACGCGTAAGGCAGATCATGCTTACCCTTCTGGAGCACCTGATGATACCTCAGTTTTTACTAATGCTTTAGTTGTGTGGCATTCTTTTTTATTTTTGTTCAGTTGTTTTGTCTTTGCCATACTGTCTCAATTCGTGGTGGATATGAATTGCCGTGATTTTGTATTTATGATTTTAGGACCCCCCTGTCCTCGTTCTTGCTTCGGTATTTGTTTGTCGATGTATTCAGGATGCTTTCTAGAAGTGAAGGGAAAATGAAGGACATCGGCTTCGTTTTAAAAATTTGAAGACTGTAAATTTCATCGAGATTTCTTTATGAAGTGCTTTATTTTACCATCTCAATTGTATTCGCTTTCTAGACATTTTACCCCGTACATAAATTGTTTTAAAGAAGCCCCGTTCCAGGGTGGCGGAAAGTGGAATGTCATGTTTTTCTTGTTCGAAGTAGTCAGGCTATGGCACTGAAAGCCCGGACACGGACCGTTGTATACAAACTGTGTGGAAAGATAATACGTTCCAGACAGTATAACGACTCCCTTAATTACTTTCAATACAAGGGCAGACTTACCGCGGATCTTAAAAAACCCTGAATTTCCTGTCCCTACTCATTACCTCTATTTCCAGTGGTAATCAGAAGTCGTTACCTCTTTTTCTCCTTCCAACTTAATTTCTGTCTTATATCGCTCTTTTTTTAATTGATTAACTTCTTGTCCTGATATATTTGATCGATATCTTACCAGACGAAAACTTTTAGCTAATCAATCAATTTTTTGGGCTTTAATTCGCAAAATAAATGATTAATCTACTAATAGTTTTATTGAAATAGTTTTTAAACGTGTAGATTCTATTCAAAGAAAAAATGTTATCATCAAAAATGAAAAAAAAAAACAATTTCGTTTTAACTGATTTTATACTTGCCCATTTTAGAACAGGACCATGATAACCAACGTTTAAAAATCCATTTCATCGTAGATATAATGTTTTGTTTCTAGTTATTTATCTGGTTTCTTATTATTATAACAATAACATCTTCGTTCTACTTTTTAGTTCAAGAAAATGTGTGCTTTGAAGATCGATAGCAGAGTTATTCACTAATTATTGACAAAAGTTTTAGTTTTCAGCTTAACCTTAGTAAATAAAAAATAAAAAAACACACTTTCTATGTAGGGACTACGCCATCATTAGTCATGAAGTTGAACTCAAACAACATAAACGAGGGCAAATACGGAAAAAATGAACTTGCTCTCCATTTAGTCAGACAGTCAGACTTTTCAAATATCACATTTGAGAGAATTTTGTGTTAAAAGGGAAATTCGAAATTATATCGAATGATTGACAGATTAAAGTCTCACATTACCGAGTCAAACTGATATGTTGATTTCAAAAATGAAATGAAGGAACTGGTATTCGCATTGGATAATGCACAAAGCGAAGTTACCATATCAGAGCTTTGATCCAACAAAGTTAAAATTTTCACAAAAGACATTTTTGTGACCGTCACCATGATTTGACAGACCGTCAATTGTTAACATCTCAAATGCGAGAAAAGATATACCGGCATTCTAGTTCATCCAAAGTTTATAACAAGACTGGGAAAAATCAATGTAGCTAAACCCCTATTTTCACTGTTTTTTTAAATACATATTTACTTAATGGGCCTCACTTCTCCATTTCAAAATAAATAAGATTTCAAATAAACGTGTTTTTCGTTAGAAAATAAAAGAAAGAAGTAATTTAAGTGAAAAAGAAATGAAAGGGTGGTGATCTCGTTTTTGAGATATAAGTGATTCAAATTTTGGCGGGAAACTGAACTCCTCTGATTTTTCTTATGATAGACATTAGCAAGGTTTGACAATGAATGAATGGAACAGAAAATATAAAATGTGTTAATAAAATACTCATAAATATGTATACAAAGAGATTATGGCTGAAAATAAGAGGACGAATTGGCAAAACATTTTAATGCTTCTAAATGGATAAAATCTATGGATTCCGAAAATCTGACAGATATCCCAAAACATGAGGAGCGAATCTCCTTAATGAACATATATGTAATAACTGGGAACGAGAAACCAAGCATACCCTTCAATATTGACTTGGATAAGGGGTTCAAACTGCTTGTGTTTTTCTTTAATGCCATTGAACAATTGTCGACCGTTTAAAGACCAAACAGCCTATTGTTTGTACGCATATAACAGCGCATTTACATTGTTTCCTAAAACGTCTGTGACATCTTGTAGAAAATCCGCGAAACGGCGTTTTACTTTCGCGAAATTTTTTAGAAAATAAAATGGCTTCCTGCTTGAATGGGTGGTTTATTAAAAATCGCGAAACATATGTGACGGGAAAGGGGGGAGGGGAAGTGTCAAACGGCATTTGGTATGTTTAAAATTAATTCGGACAGGAAACAGACAGACACGCTTTCAAAAACGATTTGGGTGGCAGAAGAAAAACAGATAATTTTTGAACCTGCACTGCTGACACATTAACTTCGCAACGGATGCAGTACATGTACAGTCGGTTCTGAATATAAAAGCACTAGATATATAGACAATAGCACCGTTTCAATAAATCTATCCTATCCTTGAAGTTTGTGAACAACTTCAATATGAAATAAAACACAGTGACATAGGATATAAAAGCAAACAGACTAAATTATATACAATCAAGGCACAATGTAGTATTTTCCGTTGTCATCTACTTAATACAAAGACACCGTCAGTCATAGCAAAATCTTGAGTTAGTCAAATCACATCCTGTTAGTGAGGCCAGGTTTGGACGCATTTATTACGACGGTCAAGCGAGTGTCACAAGTTTCATTTCAATGAGATCAAATTTTCAATGTTTTCATACCGCCATTATTCAATACCATAAACACATAGGTAACAAAAAAAATCTTGTGTTTTAATATTTCTAAGAAATGGAAAATCTCTTCAGTTATTAAGTTAAACGTTTTTCTTCGAGTTCAACATTTCCATTTAGGCACGGACCATTTGATTTCAGAGGGCCAGATAATTTTTTTTTCACGTTAACACTATGCTAGAAAATTTTCTTGNTTTTTTTGCTAATGGACAGTATCAGGGCCAGATTATTTTTTTCAACCCAGATGCTGGTCAGCGAATTTTTTTTAAGCAAAAATCAGGGCCAGAAATTTTTTTCTAAAAAATACCAGACCCACCCCCTCCCCCTGAAAATCAAATTGTCCGTGCCTTAGAAACATTTACTCATGTTCAGCAGAGCCAACATCAGCGTTCGAACCATTAATCATCCCTATTTCAAACACCGATAGCACAGCACAGAAAGATACCTGGGCTTTGAAAATTGGATGGATATTTTGAAAATTGATTTCATGATTTGTATGTATTATTAATTTTCAAGTGAAGTATCCTGAGCGGGTCATATTCGTTGTGTTCAATCATCGTTTACATAAATCGCGAACGATTTCGATGTGTAAAAGCTTAAAGCATAAATATCTTATGCTTTGAATGAAATGATTACAAAGCTTAAACATCCTTCCATCTTGATAATGAAACAGCAAAGAATGGTACGAGCTATTAACAAGATTATCAGAAAATATAAGACCTTGCATTTTCACATGGTGACTTTGAAAAACAATTTGCCTTTTCAGTACAGCCCCGTCTCCTCCGTGTCACTTAAGTATCCTCAGTACAACTAAAACCAAAATTTGTTGTTGTTGTCTACTAAATACTTTATACAAAAAACCATAACACATTGTCTCTGAAAACAGCTAAAATTAAAACGTTTTGTCTCCAGTGCTACAGCAAGGACTTATATTACAGCTAAAGTCAAAAATGTGTTTTCTTTCCAGTAAATCTTACACTGTCTTACAACAACACAAAATACATCGATGATACAAAAATAACGGTAAACCGTAAACGTTCTTCGTTTTCATTTTATACAGCTAGGATCGATTCATTAAAAATATTTGTTCAAGACAGCACATATAAACCATGCTGAAATGCAAACTTTCCGTCAAAGTCTTATAATTGAAAAGTAAAACACTTTTTTACACTTTGATGGAACATATTTATTGATTTTAAATCTTTATAAAGTACGCACAACGATTTTTGCCGCAGCTTAAATCGCTATAGCTATTTTGTTTTAAATAAGACCATAATAAAGCATATATGCATCATTTTCTAATTTTTTGCCGCTAATAATTGGCGTATTTACCGAAATAATCAGAGTTCAAATAAAAATATTTACCAAAGACTTTAATGTTAATTTCAGTCAAATTTTAAAGAAATTCGACGTGGGAGTGATTGATGAATGATTTACGCAAATCAACGAACCAATGAAAAGACACAAAAATCCATTGCCGATGGATTACTTATTTGCATATATGGTGCTTGTTTGTTGTTTATTCAGATTGGCAAAAAAATTTTGTCACAAAATTTGAGAAAAAAATCAACGGCAGAACTGAAAAGGCAGTTTGGTCTTTAAGGTGATAGGTATACATAAACAATAAAAATTATCTAATCGAAAGTAAACGCTTTGAAAGTTAATCAACAAAAACCTCTTCACCCTGTACACATAATCCCCCCACCACCACCACCATCAACTGCACCCCGTCAATGTTTTTCTTACTTATATTATTTTTTTCGTTTCATAAAAACAATCATATTAGACTCCATTTTCTCCCAGCCTTCTATCTTATATTTGTTGTAGATGGAAAAGTAGTTGAATTTTTTTAAACACCTTTGAGACATGTTTGTTATGGATACTATGTTTATTTCTACGCATTTAGCAGACGGGTTAATATAAGACTTTAAGTCTTGTTTCTGAATTCTATAATTAATTTATTGTTATTTTATGTCATTGTTTTGAATATTTGTCTGTGTAATATTATGTATAAATCAATTAATAGTTATATATTAATACATGGCTTTTTCTATATCAGCCTGGTTATCATCCCGAAACTTCCATATCAACCCGAAGCCGAGGGTATTCGTCGTGGAATGATAACTGGGCTGATATGGATAAGGCTATGTCTTAGTTCGTTTATTATATACTTCAAATTAGGAGTAATCATCATACCCGGATTGAAATTGCCATATTGTCGGGTTGATATGGCTTTTTCAGAACGAGGCAGTCTGATATAACCATATCAGACTTGCTATGCTGACATAGACTTTTAACTTCCGGCTATATTACATATGCAAACAGAACATATCTTTGCTAAGCATTTTTCATATCACACCCTTTATTAGCCCAAGGTCGTCCGAGAGCCGTCAGGCTCGAGTATGATTTTATGACCGAGGGTTGATGAAGGATGTGACATGAAAAATGACATGTTATGATATTTTTATCATATACTTCAACCGTTAAAGAAATTGGCAGCTGAAAAATATCTTCATTTTATCAAATTATGATAACATTTTGTTATTGTACTTTATTTGATATGATGATATCATCATCGTGTGCAATGTTCTTAGTTTTTACGGAAATACACGAACTTTTGTGTGATAAAGCTTCCGAGCAGTGACGGAAAGGCATGATATAATTACCGGAAGCATTTGATATATAACAATGTCATATCAGCCCGCTTCGTCAATTTTTTTTTAAATCATCCGGTTTTATTGAGGGGTAAAATTTTAATCATATTTTTACTAAGTATGTGATTTATAAATATGTTTACAACATAAACATTGAAAGGATATGGTGTAAATGCATATGAGACAAAGTCTCTTAAAATACATGGTAAAACTAAGCCATGGAACAACACTTATATATTGTTGTTCTTCATCTTTTAAAAGAAATCAGACATTCTGTTTCATTTGGAGAAAAAACAATTTTTCATTTGAATATTTCTATTACTATGAAGCAGGTCAGACATTTAATTAAGAATTGAATGCAATATTTTTGAAGTTTCATTGGGGTAAAAAGTGTTGACCGAAGCACATTAATAAGTTCACCTATCAAATTGACGTGATTGAAATGAATATGAATGAAAAGTAATTATTTGGTTTTGTATGTAACACAGTTATCATACATTGTCTTAAATAAATCTTGAGAATAATCTTTACGCATCCAGATGTTCACAATGTTTTAGAACTAATAATTTCAGAAAGCACAAGATGCTACTAGTAACAAAATTATAGGGATTTCAACTAAAATGTTCATTTGAAAACATTTTAACAAATTATTGATATTAATAAATAATAAATTACCGAAGTTACTGTTAATAACTTATTTCTCTTTAGTGCAGATCGAATCAAAACATTTGAATGTCAATAAACCTAAATACGGAGCTAATAGAGAACATATAACCAAAGGATCTAAATAAAAAAGCCAAAATTCATATTTATTTAATATAAACAAAGTTTAATGTTTTAATTAGCGCTGTAAAACCTGTGGATTCATTATACCGATCAGCATTAATAATTACTTTAAAAAAAATACTTACACATTTTGGGACAGGAACAGTGTTGAAACACAAAGTAAATGTATACATTTATTTTCCTTTTACCTTTGAAGAAAATATGTGCTTTAAAAGATCGATGGTGCTTTTGCTTGCATAGTAATCTTTCACTTATTACAGAAAACATGTGAACCTTTCAACCTTTTTCTTATTTAAACTATCACATAGAAAATACAGTAGCTGCAGTCGTACAACTGAACTCGATCTACATTCATATATCATGTATTTTTTTTCATTTACAACAGTTTGAGTCTCATGCAGACTGGTTTCCGTAAAGATATTCTACGTCTCTCTTTATTTCGTCAGTGCGATTTACATGTTAATGTACTTTTAAGAATTAAACATTTTTGCTTCATTTAAGGTAGATAGACACCAATATTCGTATCCACGAGATTTAGCTACAGTATAAGGCGGCAATCCTACCAATCTGAAGTAAGTGAGAACCGAACCGTCAGTCAAAAGAACGAACAATCCATGGACAAAGGCAACATCGGAAACATTAAGAAACACTTGAGTACGGGACAAAGAAGAAAAATGAAGACACACATACAGATGAACAACACTGACCCAATAAAATCCATGGGTGAGATCAGGTGTACCGGTAGAGTATGCATCTCCTGCTTCTTATCAGACACTCTGAAACCAGTAGTAAAAACTATGTGTCACCATGCTCTTTTTTTCCAGGATGGACGTGAAAGTTTGCACATTTTTAGCCTTCTTTCTTGTTCATTTTTGTTTATTTATTTTGTCTTTGTCAAACTGTCTCAATTCGTGTTGCTGTGAATTGTCGTGATGTTAGATTTATAAATTTAGAATTTCCCCTTTCCTTTTCTTGCTTCGGTATTCTTTTGCCGATGTATTCCATCTCAATTTAGATAGAATGCACGGGAAAATTTATAAGGCAATTTTCAGCCTATAGAATGAACCTGCTATCCATAAGAATTTTACATATTTTTGTAAATAGACAGTCTATAATATGATTTATTGGTAACCACGAAAAAATGTATATGTCACCATGTTTTTAACAGAAATATTTTACAAAGTGTTCTGATTGAATATTGTTTACTTGGAAGGGGAGCTAATTTGCAGGAAAGTGGCCTGAAAATATTACGTTTCAAATCTGTCAGTCAATTATGGCCCTGTCAAATTACCGCCCCAAAAATCAAGCTTATCCGTGTCCGACTCTTTATTTTTCAAATGCGCGATTGATTTGCGCATCGCAACAGTGTCTTTTTTCCTTAACTATAATGCTGGCGATCTCCCGATTTCATTTACAAGTTCGATGAGTGCCCTGTTGTTTATAAAATGTACTTTTAATCCCTTTGTGGACAACTGTTTACAGTGTTTGTTGGAGTTATTTTCACGATATTTTATGTGTGTTGAGGATACCAGATCATGGTACAAAAAGAAAAGAGACATTCAGGGACCGACCATGTAACCTATAGGGGGGGTCATGGTTTTTTTTTCTGGACAGAACCGCCGTGCGCGGTCCCGGCTGAAGAATAGGCCCGCAGCATCCTCTGAGCTTGGAGTATGAGCCATCCTAACAGAGGACCCCGAGGGAACCCCGGGATATAGAAATAGGACCCAGTATCTCCGGCTTGCGGGGTGTGACCCCTCCTAAACGGAGGCTGACCCCGAGGGTCCCGGGATATAGAAATTGGACCCATTCCGTGGTTGTGCGGGATTAATAAATACACAACCCA
>MJUU01041468.1:56857-75905 GCA_002080025.1 Modiolus philippinarum
GGGGGGGGGGACAGAAAGCCTCCTTCAGAATTTGTTTTCATCATTTTGGCAGCCAAAATATTTTTTCACATAAAATCAGCTTCAAAATATTTTTTTTTAGAAAAAAAAACTATAGCCTGCCCTTTCAAAACGCAATTGCTAGGAGTTGTTTTGCACGTATTATGAGGAAAGATGATATACTTACTGTTGTGATCTTCATGGCACAACAACAAAGGTTTTATTCTATTTACTTAAGATTACCATATTTTCGAAGGGACTTTGTCCAATGTAGTTAAATGCCACGCTTTCAGCACGTTAAAGAACCCCTGTAGCATGGTCTTTTTGAGTGGTCAGCTGCAGGTGATCGCCTACATGGCTTAATTCCCCGCGCCCTTCGATTTCAACCTGCCTTTCCAGTGGCAGCCATAATTTCCCGTTCCATTGCCTTTTCAATACCCAAAAGCGATAATTTATTGAAAATTGATATAGTTTAAATATTGCTGTGTAGACATTATAAACAATATTTAATCAATCAATTATATCCTTTCACTTGTTCTTTTACAACAGAGTTTGTCTGTCGTGCAGTGCGGACTCCATAAAACATAAAAAGGTTTTGTGTCCTTGAGGTATGTACTCTTTCACATTTTCGATTATGGTGTACTTGATTATGTCACATAAATTCATATTATGGCGTTCTTATATTGCACAAGCTTTTATTTTAACAATCAATCTGTATACATAATAATCAAGTCTTTCAATTTGTATTTTCGAAATTTTCTTACAACCAATTCGTTTTATATAATGTACTGTCTTTTGGTCCCTTTGTGAAGCAACAGGTGACAACAGTTTTGCCCCAAATCTTGTGTTTGATGGGACCCCGAATCTAGGTCCGACTGAGAACAGACATGGGGAGCATCGATCGACATTAGGCAAGTGAATTATGCTCAAGCCGCTGCTAGGGGCCTTGAATTTACTACGAAGTGACCTAAAGATGACAAACAACAACAAAAGCGTTGATCTATTCGCTCAAGCATATAGTGTATTTGTAAAGATTTTGTTACAGGGGTTGCAAAGATAAATTTAAAAACGATAACAAACATGAGAAGCTAAGGTCAGAAGTTTTACGATCAGAGTTCCAAATAATCAGTAAATATCAAGGTATAGATGAATTAAACGAAAGCTGTTCTCAATCTGATAATATAAACTAAAATTAAAAGTAAGATATACGAGTATTATTAAAAGAATAAAAGCAACTAGGCTATGAAAAAATATCTACAAAAATTATGCCAAGAAATTGTGGTTGTTTACTACGTGCACTTAAGAAAATAAATAGGGACACTAATCTCCAACATACAGCCTCAACCCATAAGACCATTCTTTCTACAAATATGCACGCGCACGTTTTGCCTTGCATGCTATTCGATTATTGCAGAGTGCTTTGGGCTTTTAGCTCAAATTCTAGATTTCTCTATTTATCCCAATGTTTTTGTATAATTCCGTTTTAATTTTGAACCATTTGGGTCAAAATTTGGGCCATTTGGGTCATAAATGATGATGGAGTCTCTTTCTTTACTTTAATTTGCAACTAAAGATTTCCCTTTTTGTCATTTCTGTCTTTAGTATTGCTTATATTTCAAGCAATGTCATTTTTGTCATACTTCCCCTTGCTAAAGTTCACCTGGAAATTTCTCAAATGTTAACTATCTACTTTTTCTTATGTTTCATATAGTTCACATACTCTGATGGCTTTGAATATGTAATTTAGACGTATTCTGTTGGTATAGAGATATTGATATATTTCTACCTTTGAATGTAGAAGTCAAGAGACAAAAATATCACCTTCGTATACTTCCTTGTCTAAATACTTTGTGAATCTATAGACTACAGACTCTCACTACTAACATACAATCTATAGACTATAGACTCTCACTACTAACATACAATTTAAAAGCGTAAAACTTGGACTGTGAAGAGTTCACAAAGGATACCATACAAGACTGTAAGATGAAGAACAACATTTAAAGCTTTATTCCATTTGCTTAGTCTTACATTGTATTTATAGGGGTTTTGTCCAATGTTTATTTACTCCATGTTCCTTTATTTGTGCAAATGACAAACCACTGAATAAACTACGGCATCTGAATGAGGCTAAATTTAACACCATACAGGGATATTTAAATTTAGTAAAGGGATCTAAATGTCTGCCACCATATAACATTCGTCCCTTGAATACTCAAGCAAGTCAAAAGAAGACATAAAAGAATGTGTTCGGGAATTTATGGTGAATTTACAGTTAATCTCAAAACTCTCACAAACTATGGCTAAAGCCAATAAAGGGCTACGCCGAGCGCAGCATGATACGACCGCAGCATGTCGTCCACTGAAATTTGAAAAAGTGTAATTTAAAGTGAGTATGGACAAACGAAAGAGCTTGAAACAATAATTAGATGGATGCAATAGGGAGATTTACCCAGTAATTAGCTGGACACAAACTAGGAAAAATAGAAATTAGCCCTTATGACTCCTTATGATTCCTTTTTGAACCTTTATAGCTCGGAAACGGTAAGAGCTACGCCCAATCCATTGACATAATGCTGAAAGCTTATAACAAGAGGAATCCAAAGACAAAAATCCCATCAAAATGCGATGAAAAATAAAAATTTTAGGTAATCTGCAAATTTGCAGTTTTTGCCCCTGTGAACCCTTATAGCACGGGAACGGTAAGAGCTACGCCAAATCCGTGGACGAACTTCTGAAAGCTTGTATTAAGAGGAATCCAAAGAAAAAAATCCCATCGAAATACGATGAAAAATAAAAATTTCAGGCAATCTGCAAATTTGCAGTTTTTGCCCCTATGAACCCTTATAGCTCGGACACGGTAAGAGCTACCCCAAATCCGTTGGCATATTACTGAAAGCCTACATCAAGAGGAATCCAAAAAAAAATCCCATCGAAATCCGATGAAAAATACAAATTTTAGGTTATCTGTAAATTTACGATTTTGGCCCCCTTTGGCCCCTTATAGTTCGGAAAACGGTAAGAGCTATGCCAAATCGGTTGACATACTACTGGAAGCTTACATCAAGAGGAATCCAAAGAAAAAATACCATCGAAATCCGTGAGAAATAAAAATTTTAGGTTATCTGTAAATTTATGATTTTGGCCCTCTTTGGCCCCTCATAGCTGGGTAAGGAAACAAGCTACCAAAAATCTAATAGTAGAGCGCTATGATAATTTTTCATAAGGAATCCTTTAGAGAAATTGCATCAAAATTGGACTAAAAATAAAAAAATTAAATTTTGGAAATTCGCCCCTTTTCGGCCCATTTATCTCGTGAACGGTACGTGTCACATGAAATCCGTTGGTGTACTTAGATTGGAAATTTTCTAAGGAGTTTACTGAAAGAAACCCCATCAAAATCTGATAAATAATAAAGATTCTACAGTCAAATATGTGAAAACAAATAATTTAATCCCTTTAGGCCCCTTTTTTTAAAACGGGTTGGGCCCGGAAAATAAAATTATAGCCTGGACTAAAGCATGTGCCAAGAAACGTCATACTAAAATTTGAAAAGTTATGCTGTCCAGACACAAAAATACCCAATTTTACCCCTTTTTGGCCCCCTTTTCTGAAACGGGTGGGGCCACAAACCTGAAATTGAAACCCGGGATTGGCCTTATGCCAAGCAACCACGTACTGAAATTTGAAGATGATCCGTCCACTAGAAACAAAGTTATGCTGGCCACAAACACCGACGACTGCGCCATACCATTATACGACCGCAAAATTTTTGCGGTCGTATAAAAACAAAATTGGCAAGCAATTGGATTGATTGTGAAGTTTTACGTCCTTTCGGCAATATATCAGCTCTGTCCGAACCAGAACAAGATTATAAATTTAAACAATTATTGGAGGAATTTAACATGGATAACTTTTTTGATTGGTACTGGAAAAGATGAAAAATGGGTAGGGGCAGGAGAATCAGCCTGTTATTTTTGTCGAGAAATATAAAGATGTCATAATACCACATGGGGCTTTCTAAACAGTTTGCCTACGATAGTTTTGCAGCCACTGTTTCGGAAATTGTTTTGACTACCCAGAATAGACGACTTATTCCTCAATCTATAACCCTGGATACTCCTAGTATCTCTGTAGGAAATACCCCTAAAAAACGATTTAGAACAGGATCTATGCAACAAAAGACCCTTCTATATCATTCAATGACATCCTTAACAATTCATTCAGTTTATTCAGTCTAAAATAATTTATGTATTTGTATATAATGTAAGTATTATTATTTTCTCTTTGCATTAACAGGCCAATAAAAAGTCAACAGAATTCTCATTACACGACCTTATTTAATGTTTCCAAGTATTACAAATCGAGTTGCTCGTATCCTGACACCTTTGAAATATATTGCTCACTGGACGAATAACTGAAAACAAGGTTATCTACAGCGATTCCCTAGTCGGCATTCCGTATTACGGCCTATCTACCCAGAACAATTCACAGGGTATTTCACAATCCACCACCTTTGGACACGTCTGGTCAATTTCCACCATCCACCACCTTTGCACGCGTCTTTTCAAATCCGTAGATTAATATCAAAGCACACATCGCCGAGAAATGAGAAAATCTACGATCAATAGTGATTATCTTGTGACTAAGAAGTTGATGATCATCCGAACATTTTGACCATAGTATAAGCCCTGTCGACCAGGATGTTGTTGACAAACGAGTACGGAAAATCGACAGCTACAAATGTAGCAACTCATTAAAAAAACAAGGGAACTGATATGGCTTTATTATATTTGCGAAACCAGGTAGATTTTAATTTATTTATTTAGGTATTTTAATAAAAATTTACCAAGATTGTAAACCTTCTTTTCCTGATAAACTTAAGATTTCTAAAATGGCACCTATGAAGAAAAGAAAACGAATAGTGTGTTACATGTGTTAGATAAACGAAATTATTGCCCGGTAGTGTTTTTCCGACAATTTTGAAAATATTTGAAAATGCTATAGAAGTACAACTAGTAAAGTCTTTTGATAATATTTTAAATAGAAAAAAGAAGGGAAACGGGGAATGTGTCAAAGAGACAACGACCCAAAGGGGAGTTACAACAACTCAAAGCCACCATAAGATCTTCGATGAACGGTGAGGAAACCCCACACCCAACGGCAGGTCGGAGTCGGCTCCTAAATAAAAAGTAATTAAACATCATCCTAGACTCCTATAGACATAAAGTAAACTAACTAGAAAACAGACAAAACACACAAAGGCTTTGTAAATTTCCTGACTTAGGACAGGCGCAAACCTGCTGCTGCGGTCATCTTGGAAATGAATGGAAGCCATTTTGAAAAAAAAAATGTTCACATCAATTCCTTCCTCTCATCTTATTAAACATAAACAAAATATGAACAAATTTTGCACAGCAGTTCCAGAGATATTGAATCCTCAATATTTTAACGTAAAATTTCGGCCATCTTGGAGGGTATTTTTATTTAGTCAATAGTCATGGTCGCTTTGTGTTAGTTGGTTATTAACTATTATAGTAACAGGAAATTATCTTGGTCCCAATAGAACAGTAATAAGGAATAGCTAAAGAAACAAAACTGTCGGCTTAAACATGTTAAAGGAAGAAGTTGAGTGAAAGACTTGAAAAGAAGAGACATAGTATAAACAAGCCATACAAAAGTTTCAGACCAATATTAAATCATTACTACATATGCATATTGAGAAATCCACAATGAAAGGTGTTCATGATATACTGTCAGGCAGACAGACACCCACACATGAGTAAATATAGAAAACACCCTCTTCCCTACATAGCAGTGGTATAATTAAGTCATCATTTAAAGAACACGTGATTTTTGTAGTATAATTCGCCATGATGTGAGTAGTCATTTTTTATCACTATCACCATCTGCATCATAGTTGAAAGGACTGCTGTGTAGGGCTGCAGCTTCAGTGAAGACATCCTTTGAAATTTTGGATGTGGACTTCATGGGCTTAGTCTTCAGCATCATTTCTTTTTTACTAGTCTCAGTGCCCGAAGCTGCTCCTTGAGGTAATAACTGCATAGCTATTCCAGATAGACAACAAAATATTGTAAATTTAGTTTCTCCATATGTGCATTTCGACAACTTATGTCTCTTCAGTGCAGATCAAATCAAAATATTTGGAAGTCAATAAACCGAAATAAATGTAAAAGCTGATAGAGAGCAAATAAGCAGTAGGATCTAAATAGAAACGCCAAAATTGAGCCAGGACATAGCTATGCATGAAGGAGATACTCCTGAGGTTTAAACAAAATTGTGTAAATTTTGGATATGGCAAGTTTCAATTAAAAATCGGTTTTCTAAACAGTTTCGAAGTCCTAACAACTGACTTTGTGGATACTCTCGGGGACTAACAGTCGTAAAGCATCGACCAAGTGGTAATAAACAAACAAACAAACAAAAAATACCGAAGTTACTGCATATTCTATGGAAACATGTTTTGGTGTAGTCATATTCTGAGAGGATATGGCAATGGCATCTGAGGAAGATGCATTGAATAGAGAAAGGGGTAGAGAAAGGGGAGGTTTGGGTACCCATAAACCGGTTTAACCCTACCACTAGCTTTTGCTGGTGCCGGTACCAAGTCCGGCTATCCCGAGTTCCTATCGTTATTTATGTTTGTCTCTTGTTTTCATTATTGTTTTTCTGGTGCAGTTTGCTTGTAAATTGTGGCATGTGATTGTAGTTCCTGGCCATTGTAGGTGTTTGCTGTTTTCCTGTTTTTGTAATTGAAAAATGGAAATGGTTACTGGAATGGTATTTGATTAATCGAGAATTAAGAACTTGCATTTTTACTAGCAGGCTCGTTAGTACTTTCAGTGAATTCCTCTGCGTTAATTTGTACCTTGTTTTCTTCCTTGTTCATGTTATTCAGTGCTGCTGTGAACTCGAATATATCATTTCCATCACTAGCTTGAATAATTCCCTTATAAAATGTCTTTTGGGCAAATAGATCTCTCATCAGTTTAGCAGCATTTGCATATTTACTCAGGTTTCTTGCTTTCAATCTGTCCCTCTTATTAGTGATGAAGTCATGCTTTTTGGTGAGTGCATCATTACCGAGTTGTTTCTGTTCCTCTTTGGGTATTTTTTTATTTTCTGTTGTATCTGACCGAGTTCCCTTTGCTTCCTCTCCTTCTTAGGAACATATTCTGGATGCTTATAAGGTTGTCCACAGTTTACAATCTCAAACAAAGTTGGTTGTTTTTTTCCATCAGCCTTGTGCCCTGTTTCATGACAGTTTGCACGACGCCTCCTTTGATCTCTAGATCTTTCGACCAACACAAAAGTGTTCAACTCTGCCTCTGATCGTTCATATTGTCTCTGCAGTGTTTTTATATTTTCATTGTTCGTCTTTGTAATTCAGAAATGGAATCAATATGGTTTCAAATACATTATTTCTATGAGCATAAGATTGAAATTATGTCCCTGTCTTGGAGAGGAATTCTTCAACACTCCAATTTATTTGGAAACATGCAATATCTAAATTTTTATTAGTAAATTTTGTCTAAAACTAAGAAGTATCTCCCTCTTGCATAGCTCTGTCCTTAGCTTATTTTGGCTTTTCTATTTAGATTTTATTGGTTATTTGTTCTCTATCAGTTTTACACCTATTTCGGTTTATGGACGTCCAAATATTTTGATTTTATCTGCACCGAAGAGACATAAGTTGTCGAAATGCGCATATGCAGAACCTAAATTCACAGTAACCTCGGTATTTTGTTATTTCCATCCATGTTTTTTAGAAACGAGGTGTAATTTGTTTAGTAGAATATTTTCCTGTATATTTTCAACCGTCATTAAGTTTTTTTTACATTGTAATTACTTTTATTCAAAGGAGGAAACCACCTTATTGAAAAAAATATCTCAAACATGAAAAAATGTGATTGTCAGGGCTTTCTGTCTGGGTGTCCAGTAATGATAAAAGTCTTACATTCCGTAAAGCCCGAGTACTTATTTATGAAGTAGGGGCCATATATTAATGTGAATTGTCTCGAAAATTTGTATTCCAGGGGGGACTAGTGCTGTGGAAACTTTACTATAAGATATGTCCAGAAAAATCAAATCAATACAGTAATATCATTTGATACTTGGGAATCTTCACATGAGGTTACGTGTGCATATTCCATGTCTGTATTTTTATGTATAGGGCGCAGACGGGGAACCCGTATCTTTGTAAAGCCGAAGTAACTTCTATATTCTGCCAGAAGTGGTAGAATTTTTCATTGAAAGTCGTTTAAAATTTGTGATTTTGCTACTGTGGGGATACGGGTTCATATCGTATGTCAAGTTAACAAATTAAATTGAAGGATTCATCTAGATATTTCATTTCATCAGACTATATATGTATATCATGGATTTTGTCTAATGTACATTTATTTCCCTTAATATACATTTACTTCATATCCCCTTAGTCCTGCATTTCATTGTGGTAAGCATTTTCCCAGAGGAAAAAGGGATTGGAAATATTTAACCTTGACCTTACATGGAAATTGGAATACATGTAACATGTTTTGAGCAAAGAAGAAAAGGTCAAATTTGGACAGGTGAATATGTTATTAAAGCAGTTGAATATTTTACCCATAAACAGAGTTCTATATAGTTGAAAGAGATACCCTCTCTACACAAGGTATGTTTCACAAGAAATAAAATTACTTCAAAGCTGAAGAGGGATTTATTAGACCAATAACATGCTAAACATGATCAGCTTCGTCATAAGATAGACAATATAATCCTGTGTTTCATTACACTGCTTTGACTTAGCATCAGCTATCAAGTCAATAGGAAACAGGAGTTATGAGTATTCTAATTTGGGATCTAGGGCAGCCGCTATAGAAATTCCACAATATTCATTAAATATATAAACGTCATTGTAAATAATTTACTGCAAGCCCATGTAAGGGTCTCATATTTTGATATTGGTGAAGGACCATCAAATGGTCTACATTTGTTGAACTCTTTTGTAAATGCTGTACTGTGAAACAGATGCCTTTGGAAGCATATTTAATGACCCCTGGTAATGCACATAGTAAAATAACTGTGGTTTTCACCATGAATAATTTACTAATGCTAATCTTCGTTTTTTTTTAAAAGCTGTATATAATAGATATTATGGGGATGAAATACTTACATTCAGACTTGTTTTAAAGCTAGGGAAAATTAATTAAGTACTAAAATATGCATACAACTTCTGGATATCTTTTTGATACAATCTGGAATAGACTATAATTCACCTGAAGGTGTGACTCCCGTGACTGACTAATGCCATGTAAAAATGATTTCATTCATAGGTAAAGCAAACAAACTTCGCTAGCATGTTGGGTAACTACTTGCAACATCCTTGGTTAAATCAGCTGTAAAAAATTAGGAAAATTAGCAATATCATTCTTTCATTGTGACAAATTTTCAGTTATTGTCCTTTGATTTGGCTCTTTTGTGGAGAAGAAAATATCCAAGAACGTGCGCTTCATTTTAAATAGATACACCATAATATGATACTGCTTATGATAAATTTCAAATTTACCATTCTTAATAACACGTCGTAACTTTCAAAATTATTTATAAAAGAAGTCACTGATGTGTATACAAGATTTTGTTATACAAGAGACATATAGATATCTTTATTTCTCTTTTTATACGTCATTTAAAGTAATGTATGTCATTAAAGTATGTGAATATTGCTAATGTCCAAAGACCTAGAACAACAACATACGGTAGAAGATCCTTCCGATTTGAACAGAGGCAGCACGAACGTTAAACTTCCTTCCAAATGTTGCTAGGACCTGTTACTTATTACCTCTGGTAACACCATCTTTTACAGAAGAACATGGAACTTTTCCAGTATAAAATGACTATTTTACAACTATGTACAAAACTCCTCATGGAGAGGCACAAGCAAAACTAAAACAAAAAAAAAAAAAAAAAAAAAAAAAAAAAAAAAAAAAAAAAGGAAAACGTTTACATCTGCTTTGGATTCAACCAATACATCGCCTTTCACTGTCCAACATTAAAGTTAGTATTTCATGTAGTGAATAGTAAAGTCTTCTTGTCACTGATTTGATTGAGTTTACTTCAATATCGGACAGTTAATCACACCACTCAAAAGAGCTACAGTCCAGAACAAGTTATTTCATCAATGTCGCGTATACAAACATATATCAGTCCATGTGATGGTGCCAATTTTTGGTAATACAGTTGTTTATAACATTTTAATAAATTTATCTATCATGCTAGATAAAGTTGGGCATAGAAATAAGAAGTGTAAAATTCTCAGCACCTTCATGACATAACGGACATGTTGAAGACTTGTATCCATCAGAGCATTTCGACCGATGATATTGGAGAATATCAATGTCCATGGACATCTTTGCTTTAAAATAGACTTTTGGATGCATATCTGTTCGCTCCCTGCACTTTTCCATAGTGCATGTGTATTTCCTGTCTTACACTTTTCAACGTTCAAGAATCTAAGAGTGGACTTAGATCTAGCTTCACAAGATATATCTTTAAACCATTAGGAGTCGATATTTCTCATAACTGTCTCCTCCTGAAAATTTAAATAAGAAGCACACGGTAATGTATATTTTTTAAACGTTTGTCAGTGTTTTGAATTTTATTCTCCGTCGATATTTGACGATTTGCAAGATCATTTTCAGCTGAACATCTACAGGCTATTGTTCCATAAGTGGTAAGGTTTTTTCTTATAACTCCAGTTGCCTTAGTAATAAATATGCTTCTGCACCAGAAGTTCTTGATGGTAAGTTCTGAATTTGCTTAAAAAGTTATTGAAAAAAAAATCCAAACGATTCACATCTTTTGATGAAAGATTAACTACAAAGAGATTCGTGGTAACACATGTTGACCATAGTTTCATGGGGAACTTCAGGTGTAAGTCTATTCAATTTGTGAAGACAGGACTCCATAAGTGCATTAGCTGACTGTCTAGCGGTTTTCAGACGGTTGATAATAACAGTCTTTTTCAAGGGAGTCTTTAACTACTCCAATATGTGTATAATATTCAACAGTTTCTAATTAGTCTGACCCAATTAAAACAACATCCATGTTATTCCACTTTTCAAATGATATATTAAATTCCACACCATAACTTTTGTCTTTTCTCTACTAACACTGTATACCGTACCTGTACGCTCAGAAGATTTATTCAAGGCATCATTTACCAATATATTAACATTTGAAATGAAATTGTTTTTTGGCAGATGATATAAATATATAGTCTATTTGTGACGATTTTTTCCAAGTACGATAGTAGTAGGTATGAAGATCTGGGTAAGCTCATACAAATTTCATTTAAGAAAGTTTTTAATGCATTATCCTATAATCAAGGTATTACACGGTCTAAGCCAGCATTAAATAACCCATTAAAATGACAGAGGCATTTCTAAATTTTGCTATTACGTCTGATAACTCATCTATAGTACTGTTGAACAAATCAATCGAGTACTGAGTTATGACAGAGCATCTAAACAGTCATTAGGATAAAATCTGAAAATAGTAATGGTGCATTACATGATACCCCACCACGTTTCAAAAATGTCTCAGTGGGGTAACTACAGAACTATGTGAACCCAAAATTATACTTGGTCTGTGTTTTGTGGTAAAGAAATACCAAGTTTGAAGACAGTATATTATTTCATTCACAAGTTATGGGTAGGAAACCCTACTATTTGCAAAATTTCAAAGTTTCAGTGGGTATAACTCCAGAACCCTTTGGACCTCTGAACCCAAAATCGAACTTGGTCTGAGTTTTTGTGTAAACAACTTTGCATATCAAGTTTGAATACCTTGTGTTATTTCGTTCACAAGTTATCAGTCGGAACCCCTAAAATTCTCAAAGTTTCAATGGATATAACCCCAGAACCCCCTGGACCTCTGAACCCAAAATCGAACTTGGTCTGAGATTTGTGGTAAACAACTTTCGTACCAAGTTTGAAGACCTTGTGTTATTTCGTTCACAAGTTATCAGTCGGAAACCTTCGGGGGACGGACGGACAGACAGACAGCCGGACGGACAAATACACGACTGAGTGTATCGCATAATACCTCGCCAGTACGTGTTGCGGGGAATAACAATCAGAGTTCCGTTTTACTATTCAGTGTCTGACTGCCCTCTTCAAGAGGAGAAATACTGTTACCAATTTTATTGACCATATATTGCAGTACCTGCCACCCTCCCTCCTGGGTTTAGGATAATTGCAAAATCGGATTTTCAGCTTCAACACAATTTACGTGACAGCTCCAACCGCTATCGCTACAAAAATTTTCTAACTTGAATTTTCCAAAGTTATATAAAAAAAATTCTTGAACAGCAATAACTGAGAATTTCTCCGTCAATTCTAGTAAATATGTTTTGTTGAACGTAAAACATTCAATATTAATAGTATCTATCTCTGTAGACTTGTTTTGGGCGGGGGTGTTTGTAAACGTCAATATTAATATCATATCCGAATTTATTGTAACACCGAAGATATTGCAATTCAAAAATTTGATTTTTTTACATAGATATTTATTATACTATAGGGAAACGGGATAAAGAAAAGGGGAGGTTTGGGTACCCATAAACCGGTTTACCACTGGCTTTTGCTAGTGCCGGTACCAAGTCCGGCTATCCTGAGTTCCTAACTTATTTATGTTTGTCTCTTGTTTTCATAATTGTTTTTCTGGTGCAGTTCTCGTGTAAATTGTGGCATGTGATCAGGTGATTGTAGTTCCCGGCAATTGTAGGTGTTTACTGTTATCCTGTTTTTTGTAATAATATAGGTAAACATCGATTGTTTCATCTCGCTGTATTTGGGTGTAAGATTAAAATCCCGCGATATCACGTCAGATAAGAGAAAAGGGGTATCTAAATATAGACACTTTGTCAAGTTTGAAACCGGGAAATTTTTTAAATTATTTTCGTGGAAAAAAAAACTTCTGTGAAAGTAAAGGATTTTGATATTTATTCAATCGAAATGAAATAAAAATAAAATAGTTGTAGTCTATTTTAGATTATTTTGATATATTTATTTTGGATAAGAGAAAATCTAAGTGTTCGCATAAAGACAAGGGAGTCAAAATGCGAAGACCGTGACGCAAAATTGAAACAAGAGACTCTTCATATAGCCTGAATGTGTAACTTAGGACGTGGCCTAAGACAGTCTTATATACTCAACAACAAAAGAAATGCACCACTAACGTGTATTTCTATGGACCTTAAAATTCAACAGCAAATATCTCTTCAAATACTTGCTGGAAGAACTTGAAATTTTTACACATTGTTTCTCTTAACACAAAGTCAAAATTCTGAAAAAAATTAAACTTTTGGAATTCTGAATTTCATTTTCTCAAAAAAAAACACTTTTTCACCCAAATTGTTGAAAAGAATGAAATTTGAACCTTTTGTGTTCGTTTTTGTAACGTTTGACAATGCAACTTCCAAACAAGCTCTTTCTGAGGAAATCAATTCATTGACTTGTGTTTCCTCACACATTAACAGAAACCTTTGCTGTGACTTGAAAATTACACCTTTTTGACAAAAATTGACTTGCTTGTTCTGGACATTTGAAATTTAAGAATACACAAGAGCTGTCGCCGAATGGCAACCAGGTATACCCCCACTCATTGAACCCTGGATCAAAAATTCATTTTTTTCACTAAATTTTACAATTAAGTCCAATTTTCGTCAAACAGGAAGTACACATGTATGCATCTGACATGACTCAAAATAAGACGTTCCTTAAAACTAATCATATAAAGGCTGCAATACAAATTTTGAAATCAATCCCTCTTGTAGAAGGTGAGAAAAATGCAACGAAAAATTCATGTTTTCACTACAGTTCGTAACAAAG
This sequence comes from Modiolus philippinarum, assembly GCA_002080025.1. Lineage (NCBI taxonomy): Eukaryota > Metazoa > Mollusca > Bivalvia > Mytilida > Modiolidae > Modiolus > Modiolus philippinarum. The sequence goes on from MJUU01041468.1 coordinate 70,747, forward strand.
TCCACATTCCACCAAACTGGAAGTACGCATCTGACAGACTCAAAATATGATGTTCCTTATAACTAACCAAATAAAGGCTGCATACCAATTTAAAAATCAATCCCTCTTGTAGAAGCTGAGAAAAATGCAACGAAAAATTCATGTTTTCACTACATTTCGTAACAGTCACATTTCATCAAACAGGAAGTACACATCGGACAGGACTCAAAATAGGACGTTTCTTACAACTAATCATCTAGAGTCTGCATACCAATTTTGAAATCAATCCCTCTTGTAGAAGCTGAGAAAAATGCGACGAAAAATTCATGTTTTCACTACAGTTCGTAACAAAGTCCACATTCCGCCAAACAGAGAGTACGCATCCGATATGACTCAAAATAGGATGTTCCTTATAACTAACCATATAAAGGCTGCATACAAATTTTGAAATCAATCCCTCTTGTAGAAGCTGAGAAAAATGTGACGAAAAATTCTTGTTTTCACTACATTTCGTGACAAAGTCCACATTTTTTTAAACAAGAAGTACAAGTCCGACAAGTCTCAAAATAGGACATTCTTTACAACTAACCATATAGAGACTGCATACCAATTTTGATCAACCCCTCTTGTAGAAGCTGAGGAAAATGCGACGAAAAAAATCATGTTTGCACTACATTTCGTGACAAAGTCCACGTTTTGTCAAACAGGAAGTACACATCGGACAGGACTCAAAATAGGACGTTCCTTACAAATAACCATATAGAGGCTGCATACCAATTTTGAAATCAATCCCTCTTGTAGAAGCTGAGAAAAATGGGACGAAAAATTTATGTTTTCACTACATTTCGTGATAAAGTCCACATTTTGTTAAACAGGAAGTACACGTCCGACAGGACTCAAAAAAGGACGTTCCTTACAACTAACCATATAGAGGCTGCATACCAATTTAAAAATCAATCCCTCTGGTAGAAGCTGAGAAAAATATGACGAAAAAATTCATGTTTTCACTACATTTCGTGACAAAGTCCACGTTTTGTCAAACAGGAAGTACACATTGGACAGGAATCAAAATAGGACGTTCCTTACAACTAACCGTATAGAGGCTGCATACCAAATTTGAAATCAATCCCTCTTGTAGAAGCTGAGAAAAATGCGACGAAAAATTTTTTTCGGACGCACGGACGAACGGACGGACAAGGTGAATGCGGTATACCCCCTCTCTATAGAGTGGGGGTATAATAAAAAAAAGGGCTGATATGGCTAAAATATCTAGGGGGCTAGATAATATTAAAAAAGTGGTGCGTTTCTTGTGTTGCTCAGTATATATCCTTATGTCATACCATATTTATACATATAGTATAACTTAGCATGCGACTATATTGGATGAAATATTTAATGCATACCTGCAAGACGCCCTTTTCAAGTTATCTCTTTTATTCAATGATAAAAGCAGGTATATTTGACGATATCCTTTCTACTGACAATCCCCAGTTTTAGATTATGTAGACATCATTAACCCGCAAGATCTGAAAATAAATCTAACAATGACTAAAAATACTGCCCTTTTCTGGATCTAACTATCATTATTGACTCTAGTAAAATAATTAATAAGAGTGGACCTAATAGATGTCTCGCCCGTCTCTGCTTGTCGCTAAAACAGTCATGCACTACTCAAGAGCAACCTACAAGCCAAATATTATTACCGTACCACTTACAGTAATTAAGAAATTATTCTAATCCGAAACACTTAACTTTGTTCACTAGACCATGAAATTGAGGTCAAGGTCAAAAGCCATATGACAGACTGACATATACTAACAAAGACCAAGCTATATACCAAATATCATTGACTTCTTACCTTGTAGTTATTTTGAAATGGACTTAAGCAAAAAAAAAAACTTAACCTGGTCACTGGACCGTGAAATTGAGGTCAAGGTCATAAGCCATATGACAGACTGACATGTCCTACAAAGAACAAGCTATATACCAAATGTCATTGACCTATAGCTTGAAGTTATAGAGAAACAGACTTAAGCAAAAAAACTTAACCTGGTCACTGGACCGTGAAATTGAGGTCAAGGTCAAAAGCCATATAGCAGACTGGCATGTACTAACCAAGACCAAGCTATATACCAAATATCATTGACCTGTGGCCTGTAGTTATTGAGAAATAGACTTTAGCAAAAAACTTAACCTGGTCACTGGGACCGGGAAAATTGAGGTCAAGGTCTAAAGCCATATGACAGACTGACATATACTAATCAAAACCAAGCTTTATACCAAATATCATTGACTTCTTAGCTTGTAGTTATTGAGAAACAGACTTAAGCAAAAAAAAAACTTAACCTGGTCACTGGACAGTGAAATTGGGGTCAAGGTCAAAAGCCATATGGCAGACTGACATGTACTAACAGAGACCAAGCTATATACCAAATATCATTGACCTATGGCTTGTAGTTATTGAGAAACAGACTTAAGCAAAAAAACTTAACCAGGTCACTGGACCGTGAAATTTAGGTCAAGGGCAAAAGCAATATTGCAGACTGACAAGTACTAACCAAGACCAAGTTATATACCAAATATCATTGACTTCTAGCTTGTAATTATTGAAAATTGACTTAAGCAAAAAAAACTTAACCTGGTCACCGGACCGCAAAATATAGGTCAAGGTCACATGATTTTGGGTTCGACAGATAGGGTTCGCCGTAAGCTTATAAAATTTCTACATGAAAGTCTTCTATATAATAACTTGAGTTTACGCCGCCGCCGCCGCCGTAGCCGTCATACCTTGCACACCTATGTCTCGCTTTCGGCGACTTTCATCGCGGGCGAGACAAAAACTAAACTATATAACAAAAGGGATGATTTTGATTCACTATACTAATTTCCCTTTCCTTGACGGCGATATTCCTCTTCCTTCATCTTACGGGGTGTATATTTCTCAACTTGTACGATTCGCACGCATTTGTTCTACTCTTGACGATTTTAATGAACGTATGCTTACTATCACAGCCAAACTTTTACAATAATATTCTGTACGTAATAGGGCATATCGACAGGATACTCTGCTTGTATTCGTAAAATTAGCTTTGAGATCTAGTGTCCTGAAAATTTTACTCACATACTGGCCTCTTACTGATACTGCCGATGCCTATCAAAATATATGATGATTCTTGACTAAGCCCTTTGAGTTTTGAGTTTGATTTGTCTTCCGTAGTGCGACAGTGTTTTACCAGTGGACTAGACTCCTTCAGCTAGCCGACATTTTAGCGGCAAGCCCTCCTTGACCCATCTTTCAAAATTATGTAATTCATTTTCTCTCCTTTCAAGATTGTGGTCATAGATTAGTAGTCTACCTGTATTGAGTTTTATTCGTAGGTTTATGATACTTTAGGGAAACGGGACAGATAAAGGGGAAGTTTGGATACCCATAAACCGGTAAACCTATCGCCGGCTTTTGCTAGTGCCGATACCAAGCCCAGCTGTCCCGAGTTCCTATCGTTGTTTACGTTTGTCTTTTGTCTTATTTGTGTTTTTCCTGTGTAGTTCCCTGGCAGATAGTGGCATGTTACTGTAATTTTTAGCCATTGTAAGTGTTTTTTCTTATCCTCTCATTTACATTTCCCATATATGATGATAATAAAACAGAGGTATCTTATCTACAACAGTTTTTAGAACTGAGGAAAAATTACCCTTTACAGTTTTAGTATCGAAATAATAGTCTTGCTATTTATTTATTTTTGTTCATATTTTGTCATTGTTTAAATGTATTCAACATTTGCTACAACCCTCATGGGTTAAAAGCTTTCGATAATATATATATATTGGTATACGGGGCTGTGCGGGTGCTTATATTTCAGAAATTTTTGCATTTATCTGATACCTACATTATTTATTAGCTCACCTGACCCAACGAGTCAGTGTGAGCTTTTGTCATCACTTGTCGTCCGTCTTCTTTTAACTGGATATTTTCATCTTCTTCTCTGAAATGGCTGATGCAAATTCAACAAAATTTACAGGAATTATGTATTAAAGGTCAATACAAAGATTGCTTATTTCGTTCAGATCCGATAAAAAAAACGTTACCGCCAGTGCTGAAAATAGTTTAACATTGGACCCAATGGGAAAATCACATGTCTATCTTCTCCTCTAAAATAAACCAAAGTTTACAGGAATGATGTATTAAAGGCCCTTCACAACGATTGCTCATTTCGTTCTCATTCGATAAAAGACATGGCCACCAGTACAGAACATAGTTTAACATTTGACCATATGGGAAAATCCCATTTTCATCTTCTCCTCTGAAACCGCTGAAGCAAATTAAACCTTACTTTACAGGAATGATGTACTAAAGGTCCTTCACAAAGATCACTCATTTCGTTGCGACCCGATAAAGAATATGGCCGCCAGCACGGAGCATAGTTTAACATCTGACCCTATGGGAAAACATTTTCATTTTCTCCTCTGAAATCGTTGAAGCAAATTCAACCTAACTTTACAGGAACGATTTGCATAAGGTCCTGTACAAAGATTGCTCATTTCCTTCTGGTCCAATAAAAGCATGACACCCAGTACGGAACATAGTTTAACATGGGACCCTTCAGGAAAATAAGTTTTTTCATCTTCTCCTCTAAAACCGCTGAAGCAAATTTAACCAAACTTTACAGGAATGATGTACTACAGGCCTTATTCAAAGATTGCTCATTTTGTTTTGATCCGACAAAAAAAAACATTGTTACAGAGCATAATTAAAAATTGGACCCTATGGGAAAATCACATTTTGATCTTCTCCCCTGAAACTGCTGTAGCAAATTTAATCAAACTTTATAGGAATGATGTTCTAAAGGTCCTTTTCAAAGATTGCATATTTTGTTCTGATCCAACAAAAAGTAGGGTTTACATTGGACTTTATAGAAAAAATCAGATTTCCATCATCTTCTCTGAAACTATTGAAGCAAATTTAACTTAACTGTATTGAAATGATGTAAAGAAGGTCCTTTTCAAAGTTTACTCATTTCAAAAGGACAATAAACATGGGTGTTATGGAGAACATAGCTAAACAAAAGACCTCATTGGTAAAAAAAAACATCATTTTTTGGTCATTAATGAAGGGAAGATAAGAGGAAACACCTACAATGGCCTAACACTACAACTACATGTCATAATCAACCAGGGAACTG
>MJUU01041468.1:78073-94885 GCA_002080025.1 Modiolus philippinarum
AAAATGTAATTCCCCACAAGTCTTAAAATGCATCCCACAATATGACAGGCCTATACAAAGCATATGACAAACAAAAGCTTCTGACATAATTTCAAGTTTGTATCTTTACTCATTGCAGAGAAAAGCTTGATGATAGTTGTGTAGGTCAGAAAGAATAAACAGAGAAAGCAGCCACAGCCTGCTAAGCTCACCTCATTGCGCAGCATTGTCACATGTTGCACATGTCAGTAAACAGGAATGGACTATAATCATTCTTTATTACAGATTCAGTCATGCGTAAAATGTAGGTCAGAGACAGCATCCGAAGCATGCATTGTTGTCATCCCAAAATGCATCATACATACCATTGTGGTTGATGTGGGCCATGTCAGTAAGTGGGAATGGACTTTAACCATTCTCCCTAACCAAGTTGCTCATGCATAAAATCTTGGTCAGAGACAGCATCTGAAGCATGCATTGTTGTTGTTATCCCAAAATGCATCATACATACCACTATGGTTGATGTGGGCCATGTCAGTAAGTGGGAATGGACTTTAACCATTCTACCTAACCAAGTCGCTCATGCGTAAAATGTAGGTCAGAGACAGCATCTGCAGCATGCATTCCAGTCATCTCAAATTGCATCAGGCATACCAATATGGTTGATGTAGGGCATGTCAGTAAACAGGAATGGACCTTAACCATTCTTCCTACCTGGACGCGGACGCTAGGGGTATCACATAAGCCCCCCTCACTTAGTGAGGTGAGCTAATAAAAATTGACTAAGTCGATAAACAGGAAGTATTTTCCTGACAAATTTGAAAATGCATCCAACAATATGGCATGACCATACAAAGCTTCGGACAAATTTTCATGTTTGAATCATTTACCAGTGAAGAGAAAAGCTTGACGAAAGTTGTGACAGACGGACGGACGGACAGAATGTTGAAAAATTGACTTAGTTGTTATACAGGAAGTTGTATCCCGAGGGATCTCAAAATGCATCCCACAATATGGCACAACTATACAAAGCTTCTGAAAAAATTTCAAGTTTGAATCATTTACCATTGCAGAGAAAAGCTTGACGAAAGTTGTGACGGACGGACAGAATTTCGAAAAATCGACTAAGTCGGTAAACAGGGAGAAGTAACCCCACAGGTCTGAAAATGCATCCCACAATATGGCATGACTGTGCAAAGCCTTTGACAAAATTTCAAGTTTGTATCGTTTACCTTTGCAGAGAAAAGCTTGACGAAAGATGTGACGGACGGACAGAATTTTGAACTAGAGGCTCACATGAGCCTCTATCGCTCCCCTGGTGACTAATTTTATTCATTGTCACGAAGAGAACAAACATTCATAACCAATTTTGGTTCAAATTGGCTCAGTAGGTTCAGAGGAGAAGACATTTGAATGTATTTCCCATAGGGTCCCTATATTGAACTATGTTCCACGCTGGCGGTTATCTTGGATGAGGTCCGAACGTCAAAATCACAAACTTTGAAGGGGAAAAGCCAAGGACTATTGTGACCAAGTTTGGTTAAATTTGGCTTGGTAGTTTCAGAGGAGAAAATCTTTGGATGCATTTCCCATAGGGTCACTATGTAAAACTATGTTCTCTGCTGGCAGCCACCTTCAATGAGGTATGAACATAAAAATCACAAACTTTCAAGGGGACCACCTAAAGACTATTGTGATCAAGTTTGGTTCCGATTGGCTTAGTAGTTTCAGAGAAGATCTTTGAATACATTTCCCATAAGGGTCCTATGTTAAACTATATTCACCGCTGGCGGCCATCTTGGATGAGGTACCAGCCAAGGACAATTGTATCCAAGTTAGGTTCCTATTGGCTTATAGTGGTTTCAGGAGAAAAGATCTTTGAATGTATTTCCCACAGGGTCCCTATGTTAAACTATGTTCCCCACTGGCGGCAATCTTGGATGAGGCACAACCACAAAAATCACTAACTTTAGAGGGGACAACCTGAGGACTATTGTGACAAAATTTGGTCCACATTGGTTCAGTGGTTTCAGAGGAGAAGATCTTTGAATGGGGTCCTATGTTAAACTATGTTCCCTAGTGGCGGCCATCTTGGATGAGATGCTAATCTGCTGGACATATGTAGAAATTGTAGTCCTGGAAAAGCTAAACACTTTTGTAATTTACATTTAACCTCCATCTCAAACAGATTTTGAAATAAAAGTAAAAATGTAAAAAAATCGTGAAAATTCAAAGAAAAAGCAGCCATAACTCCTATGTGGGTCGTCAGATTTTCTTCTAAATTGCAGGAAATGTGGATCTTCCTATGCTGACCATTTTGTAATTTAAACTTCACTTCTATCTTCTACCATTTTCAATATATAAGACTAAAAGTAACAAAAAAACGAAAATTTTACAGAAAAGGGGCAATAACTCCAAGATGGGTTATCGGATATTCTTCAAAATTTCAGGGTAGGTAGATCTCATCATGCTGATCATTTGTGCCCCGTCAGATTTTGATATCTGTAACGGTTTCGAGTAATTTGAAAAAAATGGCAAACCCCCATGTTGTATTTATAGTAACAGCGGCCATGTTGTTTGATCTACAGACATAAAAATCACAAACTTGAAAGAGCATACCCTGGTTATGATTCAGGCCTTGGCCCAGCAGTTTTAGAGGAGAAGATCTTTGAATAAAAGTTAACGGACGGATGGACACCGGACGCCGAGTGATGGTAAGAGCTCACATGGCCTTTGGCCTTTGGCCAGGTGAGCTATAAATTGACTAAGTCGGTAAACAGGGAGTAGTAATCCCACAGGTCTGAAAATGCTTCCCACAATATGGCATGACTATACAAAGCTTCTGACAAAATTTGAAGTTTGTATCCTTTACCATACCAGAGAAAAGCTTGACGAAAGTTGTGACAGACAGAGGGACGGACGGACGGAAGGAATTTTAAACAAGAGTTGTCAGAAGACAACATGGCTCGCCGGGGATGCCAATAACCTCAGTGCACAATAAATTCGAAAGTAATAGAAAGCTCTCTTCACAAGAAAGTCACATATCAAATATAAACACCCTATCACTAAACAACTTAATTCTAGAAGCAAGTTTAAGTTTTTTTAAAAATTGGCCTAAGGGCAGCGTCAAGGTCAAAATGTCTACAACTACGGTACCATCAGAAAGCTCTCATCAAAAGAACGTCACATACCAAATATGATCATGAACACGCTACCACTAACAAACTTAATTCAAGAAGCAAAATTAAAGTTTTAAAAAATTGCCCCCAGGGCAAGGTCAAGGTCAAAATGTCTACAAATATGGTACCAGAAGAAAGCTCTCATCATAAGGAAGTTACATATCAAATATGAACACCCTACCACTAAAAGCCTACCTTCTAGAAGCAAGGTTATAGTTTTTAAAAAATTGCCCCCAGGGAAAGGTGATGGTCAAAATGTCTACAAATATGGTACCGCTAGAAAGCTCCCATCATAAGGAAATTTACATACCAAATATAAACACCCTACCACTAAAAGCCTACCTTCTAGAGGCAAGGTTAATATTTTTCAAAAATTGCCCTCAGGGAAAGTTCAAGGTCAAAATGTCTACAAATATAGTACCACTAGAAAGCTCTCACCATAACGAAGTTACATATCAAATATAAACACCCTACCACTAAAAGCCTACCTTCTAGAGGCAAGGTTAAAGTTTTTAAAAAATTGCTCTTAGGGCAAGGTCAAGGTCAAAATGTCCACAAATATGGTACCACTAGAAAGCTCTCATCATAAGGAAGTTACATACCAAATATGAACACCCAACTGCTAAAAGCCTACCTTTTAAAGGCAAGGTTAAAGTTTTTCAAAAATTGCCCTCAGGGCAAGGTCAAGGTCAAAATGTATACAAATATGGTACCAGAAGAAAGCTCTCATCACAAGGAATTCACATACCAAATATCAACATCCTAGCTCTTCAGGTCTCAATTCCACAAGCCAGGTTAAAGTTTTGCTGACACCAAAGACGCTTACGCCGGGGGTATGACAATAGCTCTCCAGACATTCGTGCCAGCGAGCTAAAAATTGACTAAGTCGGTAAACAGGAAGTAGTAAAGGTCTGAAAATGCATCCCATATTATTGCATAGCTATATAAAGCTTCTGACAAAATTTCAAGTTTGTATCAATATCCATTGCAGAGAAAAAGCTTGATGAAAGTTGTGACGGACGGAATGACGGACACAGGTAAAACAGTATATCCCCTTCTCCTTCGGAGCGGGGATATAAAAAGACTTTACATGAATGCTTTACCAAGATTGCTCATTTCCTTCTGTTGTGAAGAAAAACATGGCCCCCAGCATGGAACTGATTTTTAACATTGGACCCTATGAGAAAACATAATTTTCATCAACTCATGTGAAACCACTGAAGCAAATTCAACCATACTTTACAAGAATGATATATGGAAATCCATTACAAAGATTGCCCATTTCGTTTCCTTTTGACAAAAAACGTGGCCTCAACGCCGAACATCAAAAACCCTGCTGTTCAGCATTTTGTTAGGTGAGTGATACAGGCTTAACCTTTCGTTTTCATATTATTATATAATATTGGAAAACAGGATAAAAAGGAAGTTTTTATTACCCATTAACCAGTTTAACCCTTCCACTGGCTTTTGCAAGTACCAGCTCTAGTCCCGCTGCCCTGAGTTCCAATCCTTGTTTATGTCTGTCTTTAGGCTTTCATTAGTGTTGTTCTTGTGCAGTTGCTTGGGGATTGCAACAAGAAATTGTAATTTTCAGGAATTGTAGGTTTTTGTTTTACCAAGTGTATAATAAAGAGATCAATTAATAAAAGTACAATAAAAGCTTTTATTTTTCTTCACAATCAGAAAGTTTTAATATTTCAGTAACTTTTTTCCCAATCATGGATGAAATGTCAGCATTCTTGACGAGCTTTAAAATGCCATTTATACTATGTATGAAATATTTTTTCAATCTGTCCTTCATGATTTCTTCCTCCAAACTACAGACAATGTCTAGTAATATTACAGTGCATGGTTCAGAGTCTGATTCATCCATCCACCAGATCGCAGTGACAACATGACTGAACACTTCCAATAGAATGTGAGATCTTTGTCTGCTTGAAGACTCTAAGTTTTCACCATCCTTTAATACAAATTCCTGAGAAAACAGAAAAAACACTTATTTTTCACAAGTTTTAAATTCTAAGATGTAATATCTTGGTTTATAGTATCAATGCAACATATGCAACATTTAGATTTTGTTTTCCCTTTTTTGTTTTGTTTTTTACATCACAAGAATAAATCTGAATATCATCAGCTATTCGATTAGCCATATAAAATACATTCAACATACAGTGTATGGTATGCAGTTGGAAATAATATTTCATTTGCCCATATTTTGTGTTTGCTAATATCCAAGTATGTGCAGTCTACTTTACTTACATCTACATTAAGACAACATTTCAGATTATTGTTACTGAAAACACTTAAATTTGGTAATGATGGGATTCATAAAGTCACAGACCCTAAAATTAGCTAGGGGCTGTTCCATTTAAATTTACCTTGGATGGGGTGAAACATAATTTTATTAAGCCTGGTAGGGTCATGTCTTGAAAATAAACTATGTTGGGGGGGTTATTAAATCATTGCAAACATGTCGAATAATTCAGGATGTCTGAAGGTTTCAATACTGTTAAAAAATAGTAATAGTGCATTACATGATACCCCGCCACATTTCACAAAATTTCAAAGTATCAAAAGGCATAACTCCAGAACCCCTTGGACCTCTGAACCCATATTCGAACTCCACCTGCATTTTGAGGTGAACAAGCTACATACCAAGTTTGAAGACTGTTTGTTATTCCGTTCAAAAGTTATCACTCGGAAACCTTCAGGGGACGGACGGACAGACATCTGGACAGACAGACAGGAGGACTGATCGACACACGACTGAGGGAATCACATAATACCACACCACTATAAGTGGCGGGGTATAAAAAGCTGTCATTGGGATTAAAATATTATGTCAGATTTGACAATTTTTTCTGGTGGGGGTCAGGTACAACAATAAGTAAATTCTTGTAGTGGGGGTAGGACATTTTTAATTTTCTATTGGTGGTGGGTATAAAATAATCTGCATTCCTCCTCCCAGGTAATTTTAAATGGAACAGCTCTTATGCTGAAGTGTTTTGTTACATACAACAAAGCAGTCAGGCGGCATCTGGCAAGGAAATCTGTGAATCTACATAATACTTAAGTACAACATTCCTAATTTAGATATCTGGCATAACATTTCAGGCAATGGTAACTGAAGATACTTACATTAAGATACCTGACATAACATTTTAGGTAATGATTCAATGACAACTTATTCTGTCTGACATCAGTATACTGTAAGAACAGGGTATCTGTGATGGTGATGGTAACTGAAGATACTTACATTTAGATACCTGACATAACATTTCAGGTAATGGTAACTGAAGATACTTACATTAAGATACCTGACATAACATTTTAGGTAATGATTCAATGACAACTTATTCTGTCTGACATCAGTATACTGTAAGAACAGGGTATCTGTGATGGTGATGGTAACTGAAGATACTTACATTAAGATACCTGACATAACATTTCAGGTAATGGTAACTGAAGATACTTACATTAAGATACCTGACATAACATTTTAGGTAATGATTCAATGACAACTTATTCTGTCCCACATCAGTATACTGTAGTAATAGGGTAACATCATGTAGTATCTGTGACTGTTTTATTTCAGCTGAAACAATGATAAATGCACTTATTTACAGTCATTTGACATAAGATTTTATGATTTTGAAAATTTCCTGTACATTTCACATTAAAACATTCAACATTGACAAAATTCTGAAGGACTTCTTTTGTCAGATTTTTTTTTATAAAAATAGCACCATTAATAAAAGAAAATGTGTCCATGGAACAAGTATGCCCCCATACAGATATCTGCGTAAACAGGAAGTAGATGAGTGACAGACTTAAAAAGGGGAGACATGGTACAACTCATCACACTAAAGCCTCAGAAAAAATATCAAATCATTCCTGCATACACAAGCAGAGAAATCCTTGATGAAAATTTCAGACGTATGTACAGACGAACGTACGGACGTACGTACAAGGGTAAAACTTAATGCCCCCGTCGCCTAATGGTGGGGGCATAAAAAGAGCCTGACAATGAGTTTCTACCTATAGTTTCATGTAATTTTTGTTGCTTTAATTTCTTATTGTCATGACTTAAATACAAAGTAAAATATCCTACTTCACAATTTACACTGGTTAGATTTATATGGAAAACTTGGATATTGAAATTTTATACTTGTCTTCAAATCATGACTATCAGAAAATTATATGAAAATTATAGGAAGACACTGTTTGTAAAGTTCTTCTTTATGGTATATATTTTGTGAAAATCTGACAAAAAATGAGCTTGATAGAATTTTTCAAATACAGGTTTTTCCTATATGATGGGACTGTATATTATTTTATTAGTGCAGTGAATGATCTGACAATTATTTTCCTTTTAATTCTCAAAGTTTTTTGTTGATATTATCTGCCTTTTAATGACCTCAGAAATGCAGCTGTTTGCCCCAGAGAAATTTTCACAAAAATTCACTGAAAATTAGATTAAACTATTTGCTTTAAGTTTTAAATTTTCCCAAATCAGTGATATTAGGGCATAAACTTCTAGTTGTGTTCTGATGTTTTCATATCCAGTAAATCATACAAATTTCTCTAGTAAGAAAGGCTAGGTCAGATGTGTACTGTATATTATAAGTTTAACTAGAAGTGGGAGCAGTCGCAAATGACAGCTAATTCCCTCGCCCGCTGTCAAGAAATAATAACCCTAACATAATCTAAAGATGTATGAATGTCGAAGGTACATCCACTGAACAGTAAGATCATTGATGTGCAACTTGTAGTAGCTCAGATATAAACATTAATGGAAACTTTAACCTAAGTCAGTCAAGTGTAAAATGTAAGTCAAAGTGATCCAATTATCATCTGAGGCTGCAAGACTCTCGGAAGATGCATCCACTGACCACAGATGATTGATGTCGCACATAGGGTATGACCACAGATGATTGATGTCGCACATAGGGTATTTCATACATGAACATTAACACAAACTTTAACCCGAGTCATTGAAGCATAAATGTAGGTCAGGGTGACCCACTTATCATCTGAAGCAGCATCACTCTCCAAGATGCATCCACTAACCATAGATGATTGATGTGCAACATGTAGTATCACAGATATGAACCTTATCACAAACTTTATCCTGAGTCATTGAAGCATAACATGTAGGTCAGAATGACCTTTTTATCATCTGAAGCAGCATCACTCTCCATGCCGCATCCACTGACCAAAGATGATTGATGTGCCACACATAGTATCTCAGATATGAACCTTAAGGCAAACTTTAACCTGAGTCATTGAAGCGTAAAATGTAGGTCAGAGTGACCCAATTATCATCTGAAGCAGCATTACTCTCCAAGATGCATCCGCTGACAAAAGATGATTGATGTGCCACATGTAGTATCTCAGATATGAACCTTCACACAAACTTTAACCTGAGTCATTCATTGAAGCGTAAAATGTAGGTCAGAGTGACCCAATTATCATCTGAAGCAGCATCACTCTCCAAGACACATCTACTGACCAAAGATGATTGATGTGCCACACATAGTATCTCAGATATGAACCTTAACGCAAACTTTAACCTGAGTCATCGAAGCGTAAAATGTAGGTCAGAGTGACCCAATTATCATCTGAAGCAGCATCACTCTCCAAGACACATCAACTAACCAAAAATAATTGATGTGCCACATGTAGTATCTCAGATATGAACCTTCACACAAACTTTAACCTGAGTCATTGAAGCGTAAAATGTAGGTCAGAGTGACCCAATTATCATCTGAAGCAGCATCACTCTCCAAGACACATCCACTGACCAAAGATGATTGATATGCCACATGTAGTTTCTCAGATATGAACCTTAACACAAACTTTAACCTGAGGTGGGACGAATGGACGGACACTCGGACGGACGGACAGACGGGCGAGATGCTATATCCCCTCCCCAACTCCCTTGGGCAAGGGGATAATAAGTGATTAAATTTTACTGTATTGATATGTTATTTGCTTAACTGCAGGTATGGAAGACTGCATTCTATGGCCAATAAATCTCATTATAATTTGATTTTGTTACACTCTTATAACAAGGATTTCTTTATGCCAATATCACAATAATTTAGGAATTCTTTACCTACTTGAGTAAAACAGTACTGATTCCCCATCATTGTCTTGGTTCTGGTATGGAACTGAGAGATTGTTCTGTTTAAGCATGTGACCAATAAAACAGAAACAATATTCCCACTCTGAATTTACAAGATTAGGTAAAACCTGCAAAATAAATATAAATTTTCAGTAATTTAGTATTGTAGCAGGGGAACATGATCTTGTTGTCATCACCAGAATTTTTAACTCTAGGATTTAATGTTACAAGCTATGTTTGACCCCCAAGTTAACTACTAAAATGTTGTTTGCTCATAATAGGCCTGTTCAAAGCTAAGGCAATGCAATTTGTGTGTATGTAACAGGGTATGTAGGTCTTGTCTTGAATTCTAATCTGGTATAAAAATTATATCTAGTAGTTTTATCTTTATCAAAGTGTATGACGTCTCAAGCAAACATTTCAAAGTTGTAATCCTGCATGTTTCAGCCTGAAATATTTTCAAATTACGGTTTAATTGTATAAATATCAAGTTGTCACATGGCAAAACCAAACTGACCCTATTACATACCTGTTAACCTTTGGTAACTGCTATGAGGGAGATCTCCCTCATTCCAGCCCATATAAGGGGGAGATTTTAAGTAACTAACTTTTTTCAACAAAAACTTGGATTTATAAATGAATAAAAGAGAATTTGGAATGGAAGAAATCATTTATATAAGCTGTTAGATCAATTTCTAAAATCAAAATTCTACCATGATTTTAAAATTATGCATCATATTTCATATTTTTGCCAAGAGAGCAAAAAAAGAAAATGGGAATAGTTAAAAAATAACCCTATTTTGTCTATGAGGGAGGTTTAGGGGGAGAAAAAGCAGTAAGGGGAGATTTTGATCTCCCTCAAGGGAGATCTATTCGAGGGAGATCTATTCAAAGGAGATCATGCTTCTGAGAGGAGTCTCCCCCTTAAAGGGGGAGGGTTAACATGGTTTGAAATGGAAACTAAACAAGAGTTGTTGCCAAATGGCAATAAAATATACCCCCACTCATTGAACCCTAAATCAATATGCAGACTTGCCTACCCCTCTTGGTCAAAAATAGTAAGTTACTTGATCAAAAATCGTAATCTGAGATCAAAAATAGTAAGGCACTTTTAAATGCATAAAAACGTGTTTTAAAACGGAAACTTTACCTTTAAATGAAAGGCACATTATGAAGTTACACAATACTCCCACCAAGAATACACTTTTTCTAAGATGGAAGCCTGACTTCTTGTCTTAAAGATTGTTTTTTACATTCTTTTTATTACCGGAAATGCCGAATTTAACTATAATACATGGAACCGCAATAAAATTAAGGACCGGAGCTGAAAAAATTTCGGAAATACCGCAAATTGAACAAATCGTAAGGGAATGGTAAACCATCATAAGGGCGTAAGATGGCATTGAAAATAGGAAGCCTTACGCCAAAATTGTAAGAGTAGGCAAGTCTGAATATGGTAAGTTCAAACTAAGTATGTGTGTGTGGACACAAAACAAGTGGTGAGACAGCACAATTAAAATAACAGTAACTAGAGCATGTCGAAACTGGCGTTGTCGGAAGGGCCCCGCAATTTCAATCCTGAAATTCCAGGCAAAAGTTAAATTGAGGTAAGTGTGGATTCACATTCTGTTTGACACACAAATGTGTTGATACAGTAATTTGCTGGATACAGTGATTTCTTGAAGTTTTAGCAAACCATGTCATTTATCAGCTTCAGACTTAATATCAGATCATTCAAAGCTGATACAAGTAAAAAAAATCTTATGACAATAATTTGGTTTATAGTAAAAAGTCAAAGTATTGGCAAACAGGAAGTGGATGTTCAACAAATTTGAAAACCACTTCCACTATACACTCATCATTTCAAAGCTTCAAACCGAATTTCAAACCATTCCATCCAGTAGAAGCCAAGAAATCTGTGACGAAAATTTAGTTTTTAGTAAAAATTCAAAGTCTCGGCAAACAGGAAGTAGATGGTGACAAATTTAAAAATTGCTAACACAATACAACTCACCATTTCCAAGCTTCAGACCAAATTTCAAATCATTTCCTCCAGTTGAAGCCAAGAAATCTGTGATGAAATTTTTTTTTTTGTAAAAATTCAAAGTATCGGCAAACAGGAAGTGGGCGCCCATCAAACTTGAAAATTCCTTACACAATACAACTCATCATTTCTAAGCTTCAGACAAAATTTCAAATCATTCCCTTCCATAGAAGCCAAGAAATATTTGACGGAAAATTTGGTTTATAGTAAAAAATCAAAGTATCGGTAAACAGGAAATGGATGTCCGACAAACTTGAAAATTGCTTACACAATACAACTCATCATTTCCAAGCTTCAGAACAAATTTCAAATCATTCCCTCCAGTTGAAGCCAAGAAATCTGTGACGGAAAAAAATTGTTGACGGACAGACAGACGGACAAAGTGAAATCTGTAGGAGAGGGACAAAAAATGGCTTACAGTACACATACCATTAGTAGAAAAATTGCACATTTTATTTGAAATCAATCCATTTAATCATGTTAGTGGGAGCTTAGAATTTTGTGATGAAAATTTTCACTATAAAGAAACAATGCTTAATAAATTTGAAGTCCATCAAACAGGAAGAATTAACCAAATGTTGACAACGCTATCAACGTAATCTATGGTCGGTATGTCTTACCTTTGTGACAGGGGAGACAAAAATCCGAGTTATCGGGAAATAGGATGCAGATGAGTAGCAAACATTCAAAAGGGGAGAAACGGTACAACTCATCATACAAAAGGTTCAGACCAAATATCAAATCATTACTGTGTATACAAGCTGAGAAATCCTTGATAAAAATTTCAGACGGAAAAGGGTAAAACTTAATCATGTCAATGGCCCCATTGCCATACGGCAAGGGCATGAGAACACTATATTTGATTTCCAAATTGTACAAAACTTAAAGCAGGCACCATTTTCTTTTATAAACAGTTGAACAGCTTACCTGTACCAAAGCTAACACAACATTGGTATAGTCCAACTGAACCTCCATTTTGTCCATCATGTGACCAACATTCAACCATCTTGTTGAGTGGGCAGAAAACAGTCTGATCAAGTTCAATTCTTCATTTTCTGTCAAAAAATATCAAATTCAGATCAAGTTGAAAGAAAAGTTTAAATATGAGCCTTAAAAAAAATCAAATTTTGATATGAGCCTTTAAAGTTTTACAATAATCATGTAATCATCAGTTACCTTAATTTTGAATCACAGACTAAGACTTACTAAGAGCTGCAAAATAATGAATGAATCATGGAATAGAAAACATTGCACGAAGTTTACTTACTTTTATTATGAAGAATTTTTAAACACATATCACTACACACCTGAAATGGAGAGGAAACAGAAATGTTATATAAAGTGCAGATACATGCACATGTATATAGTCTAATTTGAACTACGGAAATTAGGGATAAAGAATTAGAATACAAGAAATATACGACTGTGGGGATTATGATACAAGAACATTGATATATATTCTGCTTAAGTGAAATATCCTGGCTATTCCAGTGGTTTGATTGGTCAGTTTGATGGAAGTTTTAACTCACAATCAAGTCAATAGTCTGGAGTCTACTACTGTTACTTCATGTATACCAAACACTGAGTCAGTATCTTATATTGTGCTGTTCAATGAAAGTCATAAAATTTTTTTCTTTTTTTGCTGAAATATGAATCAAAATGCAATTACATACAACTGATGAATCTTGACAGAACTCAAGTTAAATCTGTAAACACACATTAACTCAATCTGTAACTCAATGTGGCAAATTATTCTACCAAATTCTAACTAGAGTTGTTGCCGAATGGCAGCCAGGTATACCCCCTGCTAATTGAACCCTGAATCAATATCGCAAGTGTAAATTAAAGTGTGTGTGGACCCAATACAGTTGTGGACACAGTACAAATGTTGACACAACACAAGTATGGACAAAATGATATACCTCCCCTTTTTCTGAAAATATTAAAGACGAACTAGAGGTACTGCTGAACGCAGGAGGGCCCCGCAATAGGCAGTCACTAATCCTTTGTACCAAATTATCAACATTTGTTTATGAAAATATTTTAAAATAAAAAGTTAAAAAGTATTGGCAAACAGGAAGTAGTGGCATGGCAAACCTGAAAATAGCTTACAGGATACAACTCATCACCATGAAGCTTTACACCAAATATCAAATCATTCCCAGTTGTAGAAGCCTAGAAAACTTTGGTAAAAATTTTCATCCATAGAGTGGTATAATAAAAAGTTAAAGTATCGGCAAACAGGAAGTCATAATTTTTTTTTTTTTTTTTGCTGAAATATGAATCAAAATGCAATTACATACAACTGATGAATCTTGACAGAACTAAAGTTAAATCTGTAAACACACATTAACTCAATCTGTAACTCAATGTGGCAAATTATTCTACCAAATTCTAACTAGAGTTGTTGCCGAATGGCAGCCAGGTATACCCCCCGCTAATTGAACCCTGAATCAATATCGCAAGTGTAAATTAAAGTGTGAGTGGACCCAATAGTTGTGGACACAGTACAAATGTTGACACAACACAAGTATGGACAAAATGATATACCTCCCCTTTTTCTGAAAATATTCAAGACGAACTAGAGGTACTGCTGAACGCAGGAGGGCCCCGCAATAGGCAGTCACTAATCCTTTGTACCAAATTATCAACATTTGTTTATGAAAATATTTTAAAATAAAAAGTTAAAAAGTAGCTCAGACACTGAGCCTGAATCGCTCACCTGACAAAATGCTGAAGCAGGGTTTTCGATGTTATGCATGGTGGCCTCGTTTTTTTATGTGAATTTCCCATAGAGAGAAAATAAACTATGTTCTGTGCTGNAAAATAACCCTATTTTGTCTATGAGGGAGGTTTAGGGGGAGAAAAAGCAGTAAGGGGAGATTTTGATCTCCCTCAAGGGAGATCTATTCGAGGGAGATCTATTCAAAGGAGATCATGCTTCTGAGAGGGAGTCTCCCCCTTCAAGGGGGAGGGTTAACATGGTTTGAAATGGAAACTAAACAAGAGTGGTCGCCAAATGGCAATAAAATATACCCCCACTCATTGAACCCTAAATCAATATGGTAAGTTCAAACTAAGCATGTGTGTGTGGACACAAAACAGGTGGTGAGACAGTACAATTAAAATAACAGTAACTAGAGCATGTCGAAACTGCCGTTGTCGGAAGGGCCCCGCAATCTCAATCCTGAAATTCCGGGCAAAAGTTAAATTGAGGTAAGTGTGGATTCACATTCTGTTTGACACACAAATGTGTTGATACAGTAATTTACTGGATACAGTGATTTCTTAAAGTTTTGCCAAACCATGTCATTTATCAGCTTCAGACTTAATATCAGATCATTCAAAGCTGATACAAGTAAAAAAAATCTTATGACTATAATTTGGTTTATAGTAAAAAGTCAAAGTATTGGCAAACAGGAAGTGGATGTTCAACAAATTTGAAAACCACTTCCACAATACACTCATCATTTCAAAGCTTCAAACCAAATTTCAAACCATTCCCTCTAGTAGAAGCCAAGAAATCTGTGACGGAAATTTAGTTTTTAGTAAAAATTCAAAGTCTCAGCAAACAGGAAGTGGATGGTGACAAATTTGAAAATTGCTTACACAATACAACTCATCATTTCCAAGCTTCAGACCAAATTTCAAATCATTTCCTCCAGTTGAAGCCAAGAAATCTGTGACGAAAATTTGTTTTTTTTTGGTAAAAATTCAAAGTATCGGCAAACAGGAAGTGGGCGCCCGACAAACTTGAAAATTCCTTACACAATACAACTCATCATTTCTAAGCTTCAGACAAAATTTCAATTCATTCCCTTCTGTAGAAGCCAAGAAATATTTGACAGAAAATTTGGTTTATAGTAAAAAATCAAAGTATCGGTAAACAGGAAGTGGATGTCCAACACACTTGAAAATTGCTTACACAATACAACTCATCAGTTCCAAGCTTCAGAAAAAAATTTCAAATCATTCCCTCCAGTTGAAGCCAAGAAATCTGTAACAGAAAAAAATTGTTGACGGACAGACAGACAGATGGACACAGTGAAAACTACAGGGCACCCTATATGCGAGGCCCTAATAATAAAAGTCAAGTTAAACAGGAAGTTGATATAGGAAAGGGACAAAAAATGGCTTACAATACACCTACCATTAGTAGAAAAATTGCACATTTTATTTGAAATCAATCCATTTAATCATGTTAGTGGGAGCTTAGAATTTTGTGATGAAAATTTTCACTATAATGAACAATGTTTAAACAAGGGATCTGTGAGCAAATGCTCACTAGTAATACCCCCGCTCTCATCTTCCAGTCTCTAATAACCTGACAAAGTTGGTAAACAAAATGTAGTACCCTACAAGGCTTAAAATGTGTCCCACAATATGGCATGCCTATACAAAGCTTCTGACAAAATTTCAAGTTTGTATCATTTACCAATGCAGAGAAAAGTTGTATGAAAGTTGTGAGGGACAGACGGGATGATGAAAATTATGAAAGTTGTGAGGGACGGACGGGATGATGAAAATTAAACTAAGACAGTAAACAGGAAGTAGCATTCTGACAGGTCTGAAAATGCATCCCACAATATGGCATACATATACAAAGCTTCCGACAAAATTTCAAGTTTGTATCATAGAAAAAAGCTTTACAAAAGTTGTGACGGACACACAGAATAATGAAACATAGGTAATCAACGATTACAGAGTTCGCCTCGTTATGGCACTTTGTCACAGTAACAAAATCTTGAGTGGATGTTGACATCGCATTTGCATGCCTAAGCAAGGTTACATGATCCTACCATGTATAGTGACTGAGATCTGAACTTGCCTGAAAACTTGGAATAAATCACTCATGCGTAAAACATAAGCCAAAGTGGCCTACTTTTGCCTGGATGCTGATGTACCATCAGGGATGCATGCCTATGCAATGTTACATGATCCTACCATGTAAAGTGACTGAGATACGAACTTGTCCAAAAACTTGGATGTAAATCAATCAAGCGGAAAATATAGGTCAAAGTGACCTAATTTTGTCTGGATGCTGATCTACCATCAGAGTTATATGCATATGCCAGGTTACATGATTGTACCATGTATAATGACTAAGATCTGAACTCGTCCTAAAACTTGAATGTAAATCAATCAAGCATAAAATATAGGTCAAGGTGTCCTAATTTTGCATGGATGCTGACCAACCATCAGAGATGTATGTATATGCAAGGTTACATGATCCTACCATGTGTAGTGACTGAGTTCTGAACTAGTCAGAAAACTTGAATGTAAATCAATCAAGCATAAAATATAGGTCAAAGTGTCCTAATTTTGCCTGGATGCTGATTCACCATCAGAGTTGCATGCATATGCAAGGTTGCATGATCCTACTATGTTTAGTGACTAAGATCTGAACTTGTCCGAAAACTTGAATGCAAATCAATCAAGCGTAAAATATAGGTCAAAGTGACCTAATTTTGCCTGGATGCTGA
>MJUU01041468.1:95225-107963 GCA_002080025.1 Modiolus philippinarum
CCATCAGAGATGCATGCATATGCAAGGTTACATGATCCTACCATGTATAGTGACTGAGATCTGAACTCGGACGTAAACTTGAATGTAAGTCGTTCAAGCGGAAAATATAGGTCAGAGAGACCCAATTTTCTTGGAGGCTGTGAGATAGCCCAAGATGCACCTGCATACAAAGTTTGATGATCCTACCATGCATAGTTGCAGAGATATATGCCCAAATGCGGACGTAGACGTAGACGTAGACGTAGACATAGACGTAGACGTAGACGCGGACGCGGACGAGGACGCCGGGGGTACTCCAATAGTCCCCCTCAACTTCGTTGAGGCGAACTAAAAATCGACTAAGTCGGTAAACAGGAAGTAGCATCCCGACAGGTCTGAAAATGCATCCCAGAATATGGCATGACTACACAAAAATTCTGACAAAATTTCAAGTTTATATCATTTACGATTGCAGAGAAAAGCTTTATGAAAGTTTTGACGGACGGAATTACAGAATTACAGAATGACGGACACAGGTAAAACAGTATACCCCCTCCTCCTCCGGAGCGGGGGTATAAAAATATGAAGTCCATCAAACAGGAAGAACTACCCAAAATGTTGACAATGCTATCGACGTAATCTATGGCCAGTATGCCTCACCTTTGCGACAGGGGAGACAAAAATCAGAATTATCGGGAAATAGGATGCAGATGAGTAACAAACATTCAAAAGGGGAGAAACTGTACAACTCATCATACAAAAGTTTCAGACCAAATATCAAATTATTACTGTATATACAAGCTAAGAAATCCTTGATAAAAATTTCAGACGGAAAAGGGTAAAACTTAATCATGTTAATGGCCCCATTGCCATACGGCAAAGGCATGAAAACACTGTATTTGATTTCTAAATTGTACAAAACTTAAAGCAGGCACCATTTTTTTTATAAACAATTCAACAGCTTACCTGTACCAAAGCAAACACAACATTGGTATAGTCCAACTGAACCTCCATTTTGTCCATCATGTGACCAACATTCAGCCATCTTGTTGAGTGGGCAGAAAACAATCTGATCAAGTTCAATTCTTTATTTTCTGTCAAAAAATATCAAATTCAGATCAAGTTGAAAAAAAAGTTTAAATATGAGCCTTAAAAAAAATCAAGTTTTGATATAAGCCTTTTACTACAATCATGTAATCATCAGTAACCTTAATTTTGAATCACAGACTAGACTTATTAAGAGCTGCAAAATGATGAATGAATCATGGAATAGAAAACATTGCAAATATAACTTGATATTTGTAAACGAAGTTTACTTACTTTTATTATGAAGAATTTTTAAACACATATCACTACACACCTGAAATGGAGAGGAAACAGAAATGTTATATATAGTGCAGATACATGCACATGTATATAGCCTAATTTGAACTATGGAAATTAGGGATAAAGAATTAAAGAACCTTAGTGAGCAAGCTCACATACCCCACGCCCCCGTATATCCGATAATCCTGCATTATCTAAAAATTATCAAACATTGAAATCCAAGTAGTTTGCACATCTCTTACAGATGCACAATCATCCTGTAAAATATCTTAAAAACTGTAGGAGGATTTATCCGAACAAATAATGTACCCTATATGCAATATAATGCATAAAAATGACAAAGTTCAACAATGTGTAGTTTTCTGAAAAAAAATATCAAAAATCAAAATCCAAGTAGCATGCACATCTTTGATATGTGAACAATCAACCTGCAAAATAATAACTTCTTATCTAATAAACTGTAGGAGGAGTTATCCGGACAAATGATGTACCCTATATGCAATATAATGCATAAAAATGACAAAGTTATACAATGTGTAGCTTTCTGAAAAATTATTTAAAATCAAAATCCAAGCAGCATGCACATCTTTGATATGTGAACAATCAACCAGCGAAATAAAAACTTCCTAGCTTAAAAACTGAAGGAGGAGTTATTCGGACAAATGGTGTACCCTATATCCAATATAATGCATAAAAATGAAAAAGTTCAACAATGTGTAGTTTGCTGAAAAATTATCAAAAATCAAAATCCAAGTAGTATGCACATCTTTGATATGTGCACAATCAACCTGCAAAATAAAAACTTCCTAGCTTAAAAACTGTAGGAGGAGTTATCCAGACAAATGGTGTACCCACTTGATGACAGACGGACGGACGGACTGACAGACCAGTCAAAAACTATATACCCTCCGCAACTTCGTTGCGTGGGGTATAATTAGAATACAAGAAATATACGACTGTGGGGATTATGATACAAGAACATTGATATATATTCTGCTTGAGTGAAATATCCTGGCTATTCGAGTGGTTTGATTGGTCAGTTAGATGGAAGTTTTAACTCACAATCGAGTCAATAGTCTGGAGACTACTACTGTTACTTCATGCATACCAAACATTGAGTCAGTATCTTATATTGTGCTGTTCAATGAAAGTCATACATTTTTTTTTGCTGAAATATGAATCAAAATGCAATTACATACAACTGATGAATCTTGACAGAACTCAAGTTAAATCTGTAAACACACATTAACTCAATCTGTAACTCAATGTGACAAATTATTCTACCAAATTCTAACTCGAGTTGTTGCCGAATGGCAGCCAGGTATACCCCCCCGCTAATTGAACCCTGAATCAATATCGTAAGTGTAAATTAAAGTGTGTGTGGACCCAATACAGTTGTGGACACAGTACAAATGTGGACACAATACAAGTATGGAAACAAGAGTGGACCCTAATAGATGTCTCGCCCGTCCCTGCTTGTCGCTAAAACAGTCATGCACTACTCAAGAGCAACCTACAAGCCAAATATTATTACCATTCCACTTACAGTAATTAAGAAACTATTCTAATCAGAAACACTCAACTTTGTTCACTAGACCATGAAATTGAGGTCAAGGTCAAAAGCCATATGGCAGACGGACATGTACTAACCAAGACCAAGCTATATACCAAATATCATTGACTTCTAGCTTCTAGTTATTGAGAAACAGACTTAAGCAAAAAAACTTAACCTGGTCACTGGACTGCGAAATAGAGGTCAAGGTCAATAGCCATATGGCAGACGGACATGTACTAACCAAGACCAAGCTATATACCAAATATCATTGACCTATGGCTTGTAGTTATTGAGAAACAGACTTAAGCAAAAAAACTTAACCTGGTCACTGGACCGTGAAATTGAGGTCAAGGTCAAAAGCCATATGGCAGACGGACATGTACTAACCAAGACCAAGCTATATACCAAATATCATTGACTTCTAGCTTCTAGTTATTGAGAAATAAACTTAAGCAAAAAAACTTAACCTGGTCACAGGACCGCGAAATATAGGTCAAGGTCACATGATTCTGGGTCTGACAGATAGGGTTCGCTGTAAGCTATGTATGGACCAAATATAAAGTTCCTACATCAATGGCTTCTGTATTAAAACTTGAGTTTACGCCGCCGTCGCCGTCATACTTTGCACGCCTATGTCTCGCTTTCGCGACTTTCGTCGCGGGCGAGACAAAAATGATATACCTCCCCTTTTTTCTGAAAATATTAAAGACAAATTATCTCCCCTTCAAAATTTCAGACAGCAACCATATTACTTCATGCACATCTTCAGCTGGTGTACTAAAACTGTTCAATATTTCATCAGTTTGGGAGAAGATGTGCTGACAAAGATCACCCCTCCTCCTTTACACAGAAAATATTCAAAGACAAATTATCTCCCCTTCAAAAATTCAGACAGTAACCATATTACTTCATGTACATCTTCAGGTGGTGTACTACAACTGTGTTACATTTCATCAAAATCCAAGCAGCCGTTTAGGAGAACATACCTTGCCAAGGATCGTCCCCCCCTTTTCCAGAAAATATTCAAAGAAGAATTATCTCCCCTTCAAAATTTCTGGTAGCAACCATATAACTTCATGTACATCTTCAGATGGTGTACTACACCTGTGTAACATTTCATCAAAATCCAAGCAGCTGTTTAGGAGAACACACCTTGCCAAGGATCGTTCCCCCCCCCCTTTTCCCAGAAAATATTCAAAGAAAAATTATCTCCCGTTCAAAATTTCTGGTAGCAACCATATTACTTCATGCACATCTTCAGATGGTGTACTACAACTCTGTAACATCTCATCAAAATCCAAGCAGCCGTTTAGGAGTACATGCGCTGACAAGGTTCGCCTCCCCCCCCTTTTTCCAGAAAATATTCAAAGACAAATTATCTAACCTTCACAATTTTGGGCAGCAACCATATTACTTCATGCACATCTTCAGATGGTGTACTACAACTGTGTAACATTTCATCAAATCCAAGCAGCCGATTAGGAGAACATGCGCTATCAATGTACATGGACGGACAGACGTATGGACAGACAGGGTGATTCCTATATACCCCCCAAACTTTGTTTGCAGGTATAAAAATATTATCTTTATATCTTTAATGGTGGTTTTTATGAAGTTTAGTGAACTGGTTTTTCATGAAAAGTGCAATAACTCCCACACAAATAGAGGCAACAAGACAAAACAAGTTCAATCTAAAACTAATCAACTTTGCACACACAACAGATGTCAAGTAAATATCAAAAGCATTATTAATAGAATGTCAAGAACACTGCTTAAGTGTCAGACAAGGGTTAAACTATATGCCCCTAAACTTTGTTGCAGTGCTGCTGATTAAAACAAAACAGAAAAATACAACAGAACTTATCATGAATATTTTATCTAATTAATCTTGCAATTAATGGCATGGGAATTTTAATGAAATCAAATCAAAACAAATGCTCCATCACTATTGCATTAGAATTTACCTTTTCGTGCTCAGTAACAGCTCTATATCGTAATGTTATTTGCTGGATTGTGAAATCCAACTTTGACATTTGTTTCCTTAACCAGGAACCTATAAAATAGAAATTCATGTTTACATGTATATAAAATGTAAATAGAATGATTCAGTGTCATTATGCCAACAAACAAGCTAAACCAACGAAATTCAAAATATTAATTCTAAATAAGTTTGAAGTGAACTAATCAAGAGAATCGGATGTGAAAAATTGTTTTATTGATGACAAATTAAGTCAAATAACTTTTGCAAGAAAAATTAGATATACAGATTGTAAAATAATTATACAAAATAGCTATATTTCTGCATAGTCTGAAGCTAAGACACATACCAAAGCAATATCTTTGGATTTGTATAAGGCAAATATTGTTTACGTATCATGCGTATGCATTTCTGTACAGTATTTTCTACAAATAAGATCTCTTCAATTATGCTGGAAGACTTACCACTATTCAGATCTTTGTATGTTTATGTTTACATATTTTACAACCTTTTATGCACATATGCAGAATTCAAATTTGCAGCAACTTCTTTATTTTGTTATTTATTACCACTGGGCCAATGCCACTGCTGGTGGACTATTAGACACCCATGGTATTCACCAACCCAGTAGCAAGTACTTCGGTGCTGGCCAGAAAACTGATTTCATTTGAAAACTTCAAATACCTTAATTTTAGAAAATTTTGTTAAAACCTAAGGAGTATCTCCCTCTTGCATAGCTCTGTCCTGAGCTAATTTTGGATTTCCTTTTTAGATCATTTTGGTAATTTGTTCTCTATCAGTATCAGCTTTTTTACATATTTCAGTTTATGGATTTCCAAATGTTTTGATTTGATCTGCACTGAAGAGATATAAGTTGTTGAAATGTACATATGCAGAATTTAAATTCTTTGCTATTTTGTTATTTATCTTTGAACAAGTTTATCACTATGAAAGGATTCAACACAAAACCAATAAATTTTAATCATATCTTGCATAATGCACATTGCCACCATTTTGTCAAATCATACCAGGGGCATACCAGTTCCTGCATGCAACTCTGGCACAGAATGTAAGAATAACGAATTAACCTTATGCCAGCCACATGGGATCAAGTGTGTTTTTTATAAGATAAAAACATTACTTACCATTTGGACATAAGAACTCTTCCTGTATAAATTTATGACAATCTAGCCAGCTCCAAAATTTGATTAGTTCTTCCCTGATCTGTAGTTTTTCCCTTAATAGTACTTCCTCAGCATCTATCACATCAATACACTCATGGGCTAATTCACAAATACACAGAAATATGGAGGAGAAATTAATCTGCTGAAATATATTTCTAATGTACTCTTCATGCTTGTCTTGTCCTTGCTTGGTCGTTTTTGAAGGCTCTACAATTACCTCTATGAAAAGTTCAAATGCAAAATTGGCTGTGAGTGGTTGGGATCTGTTATATAGGTTGTTCACATTTAGAAAAGGTAGAACACTATTGGTTAACATCTGAGATGGATCCAGAAGATGACCTGCATTGGAAGCCTACAAAAAAGTGCTTCAATTATGCTGAATAAAAACTAAAATAGTAGATAACAAAACAACAAGCCACATTTTTAACTTAATATCTACATATCAAGGGGCATTACTCTAGAGCCCCTGAATCCTGAGTTACAAAATTGGTTAGTAATAAAAAAAACTTTGCCTTTTACAAGTTAATCATGTTAACAGGTTAATATTCAAAAAACATAAAATTTGCAAAATTTTCGAACATCTTTCAAAGTCAAATACTTATTATTACAAATTTCACAAATGAAAATGGCGAACTAATTAAGAAATTAGAATTTTTATATCTAAATTGTAAGACATAAAATGCAACATAGATTAGATTTCATAACAACAACACATTCATTGCTAGGTTACAGTTATGTCAATTTCAGTTCCGAGCTTTAAATTCAGTAACAGCTATTATTGTCATTATTTGATGAAGCTTTTGGGTGATTCACTGTTTAAAATTTGATTTACACATGAATACTGAGTGAATAAAACGTGAAACTGTACATTATGAATGTCCTTTTGTAAAAGATATACGCATGTGCTAAAAAATATTGTTGGAATTAGTACATAGCTTTGTTTCCAAAGCCAAAGAAGAGAGTCATTTTAGAATATGATACAGTATATACGGTCACTAACAATCCTGTAAAAATTGAACACAAATGTTAACCCAGAAAGGTTTTTGAAGGAGTTGGGTTCATAAAAATTACAATGTACTTCACAACAAAATTAAATGTTTGTGAAGGTTTCAACAATAAAGAAACCTAAGACTGGAACATGTATGTAATGATCAGGTGGTTCATAAACATGCACTTTACCAAACATTCATTTACATCCTACCTTACTTACCTCTGCCAAAAATTTTAACACATTTCTCTGTTCTTTATGACTAAGTCTCTGTTTCTTTAAAAAGCTATCAACTGTGTGAACTAACATGGAAATGTTTTTGTTGCTATGGTAACCAACTTTACAGATACTGGGTATAATTTTCAAGATCTGTTGTAAATAAATTATGCAAATAAAATGTGACATATCTTAGTATCAATTACACAAACATATTAGAAATACACAAAATCTTGGATAAGTTTTATACTTGATCTTGAGGGAATATATGTAGTTATAAGTGAAGAGTTCTTATAGATGTACTGTGCTAGTTTCCTTCTAGGATCTTACCTCAGTGAATATTGTAACCTGATCTTTGGAGGTAATGGCTCTCTCTACAATTGTTTGTAACAGTAGTTCTGGATTTTGCAATACTTGTTTGTAAACATCATTGGCTTCCTGTTTTAAAAGAATATTTCAAATTTCAATTCATACCAGTAAATTTTGCAAAATAAAAAAGAAAAAACAGGTAAAAATCAAAACAAAAATTAAACAAATTACTTCATTATAATAAGTAGTGCGCCATATAAAATTCCATGCACCACAGATATTTTATTTTTTAAACTTTGCCATTACATTTGTAAATTTTATGTTTCCTGAAGATCCTGCATCCATGAGATATCTGGCAATGACTTCCAATAAAACCGGTGCTAGCAGCCATTTTGAACTTACTATGAGGCATGAACTAAGCTCAATGTTGAAGGCCTCATAGAGACTTCAAGATGAAGAAAAGATGTAAGTTCTATTGCTTGGTTTCAACATTTATTTGAAAGAGACTTTGTCTAATATGCATTTACTCTGTAAATTCAATTGTTATAATACTATTTCAACTTAGTAGTAAGTCTTCCAGGGAAGACATGTGTCGCCTGCATAATGACAAAAATATTCTAAGTTCTGTCAAACAGGAAGTGGGCAAGCAAGGGATCCAAAACTCTGTTACACAGTATAGGTCACCATACTGACACTTCATACCAAATTGCATAAAGCTCTGATACACGGTTCCTGAGAAAAATGTGACACAAATTTTTGTGACGCCGACGACGTCGACGCAAGACGACGGATACTGATCCCTATATGTCACCACTGCGTGAACGCAGGCATCACAAAAAAGTATTTCACTTCATTTGATTAATAATAGTGGATTATGTTCTTAAATGAATCCGTTTATAGCATCATTGATATCGTCAAAGTGATATCCCAATGAAGTTTTAATGACAGATATAAAACATAGCATTTCTGAGCAATCAGCCCATCAAAATGCTGCAATTCCATGAAAACAACTCTAATTACTTAGTAAATAAACCGAACTCCAAAAATAGCTATTGGGATAGTAAAACTAATTGAGTACAGAAACATAAACAATGAAACATAATT
This sequence comes from Modiolus philippinarum, assembly GCA_002080025.1. Lineage (NCBI taxonomy): Eukaryota > Metazoa > Mollusca > Bivalvia > Mytilida > Modiolidae > Modiolus > Modiolus philippinarum. Next base: position 103,865 of record MJUU01041468.1, read on the forward strand.
TTGGGTAAACTTACAGAACTAGATCCAGCTGTTGTTAGTTTGTTGAAAGCAGCAGTTATCTCCCCTGTCACTAGGCAAACAGAATTAGGCCAACATCGGTATTTGGTGTAAATATTAACAATATGTCTGTCCATGACATCTGTAGGTAGCTGTACAAAAGCTGACAGAAATAGCTAAAAAATAAAAAGTTCAATGATTCAGATCACTGAGCTGTTTATCCCCAATCTCCGAAACAGAGGTGCATTACTCTTCCTACGTCAGATTATCATTTCTGCCACACTGTTTCCTCCATATTGGATTTACCACCCCCTTTTCACAGTGAAGCTGTATACATCGTGACATATTGCACACTGTGATGTCAAATAGATCAGCCATTTTGTGAGGAACCTCTCCTTCCAATTGGCAGAGGTGCTATCTGACGTAGGAAGAGCTATGAACCTCTGTTTCCCAGATTGGTTTATCCCTTCTGAAGGTGACCATAGGTGTTAACCTACAAGGAGTATGTGGGAGATCTCCCTCATAGCAGTTTTTGTAAGTGGGAGATTTTGCCTGACAACCTTTAACAGGCATTTTTTGTAATTCTCATTGTGATAAAATGATAACTTTAAAAGAAAATTCGTAAAGGTTCCACGGAACCTAATGTCTCGCCCGCTCACTACATTGTCATTATAATTTGGCCTATATTTAGATAAGGTTGCTGAGTAGAATTTCAAGAAATATTTGGTTCTTAGAAACTTTCATACCAAATTAGTATCAGCTAATTTTGTACAATGGCCGTTTTCAATGAAATGTTTGCAAAAAATGTTTGGTTGCTATTAAGTAGAATTCAAAAAATAAATTGTCTTTTAAAGTTTCTTGAAATTTTCCACAATTGGAATCCAGGTTTTGGAAATTTCACTGTAGAAAATAATTATTCATACTGTAAGGAACTGAAAAAGATGTGGTTGCTAGGTAGAATTCCCAAAAATAACAGATCTTTGAGAGTTTCAGGAAATTTACCAAAAAAAGAATCAAAGATTTTTGCAATTTGACTTTTGAAAATGATCATAAATACAGTATTGTTGTTAAGTCTTAACTTTTGGTTTTTGTTGGCAAAAACATTGATCATCTCCTAAACGCTTTACACCATAACTAAATTTAAACAATTTTTCATATTGGCAGTATTTGGCATTGCACAATATCATGTTCTTCTTTCATAATTGATGATGTTGTTATACCNTGAAAAAGATATGGTTGCTAGGTAGAATTCCCAAAAATAACAGATCTTTGAGAGTTTCAGGAAATTTACCAAAAAAAAAAAAGAATCAAAGATTTTTGCAATTTAACTTTTGAAAATGATCATTATAACTGAAAGAAACTTAAAAAGTTTTGGTTGCTAGGTAGAATTCCAAAAAATAATACATCTTTGAGCAGTTAAAATGAAATACCGTCGGACCGACGGACATGTCCGGAAAAAATCGGCACCAGTCCGGTAAAAATTTCTATTTTACCGGTCCTTATGTCCGGTAATATTTTGGCTCATACATAAGGAAAATTCTGTGTCTGAGAAGTAAATCTTTGTGCATGACTTTTAAATAGTATAACTCCATGTGTTCCTGGTTTTATTTTAATCTAAAATGTGAGATCTTTTGATCAATTGTCTGATTTTCAGTTTATTTATCGAGGGCACAATAGTGTAGGGGAAAGAAACTTGCACAAGATGTTAAGTTTCCATATATGGTAGTTCCATATATGGTATACATATTTATAAGCCTCTTTCAACTGGAGCACCTCCAACAGAGGGGATAAATGCAGATTTACTTCTGAAAAGAGGTTTGTTAGTCAAAAAGAATACAGGTCATATGCCAAAAACATTTTTCTTTGATAGGAAGCATTTCTTATAGTTAATTAAAGTTATACATTGTTTCATCTCCCAAATGAAAAAAAAACAACCACATGATACATTGTATTAAACTTGGATGCTTGCTACATTTTGGACTTTTTTTAAAGCCTTTTATTCTTGGACAAAGAGTCATAGTACAGAAAGGTACAGTCATATCAAAAAGGCCAGAAGCATTGCAGGACATTCTATCATGCAAATAAGAAAAGGCTGTCAGACTGAACATAAATCTACAGAACTTACTGTATCAGAACATGTTGCAGATGTCAATTATTTACCTGACATTCGTCCTGTTGGCTGAAAAATTTTGCCAGACAGACTGAAGTTTTGTCTGATATATCCTTCAGTCAGGCAGTTTTCGATGTGTCTAATGGTAAAATTTTTGTAACATCATTATGACCTTCAGTACAAATGTACTATCAAAAGAAGAAACAAGGGATTAAAAGTGCACAATTTACCAGACAACACTTTTTTGGTTCAGCCTAGAAAATGCATACTTTACTTGTCTGAAGGGAAAAGTGTCATCCCAAGTTAATTTCACTTCTTTTCTAGTTATTTTACCTCCATTGACATAAAACCAGAACACAGAAGTTTCGGTCTGGTAAAAGTTGATTCGGTCTGGTAAATTTTTCGGATTCACCAGACCGAATGTCCTGTAAAAATTTTCAACTTTCGTATTCACTGTTTGAGAGTTGCAGAAATTTTGTCAAAATAAGAATCAAAGATTTTTGCAATTTGAATTTTGAAAATGATCCTTATAAATGTAAGAAATTGAAAAAGATATGGTTGCTAGGTAGAATTCCAAAAATTACAGGTCTTTGAGAGTTCTAGGAAATTTACCAAAATTAGAATCAAAGATTTTTGCAATTTGACTTTTGAAAATCATCATTTTAACTGAAAGGAACTCAAAAAGTTATGGTTGCTGGGTAGAATTCCAAAAATTAACAGGTCTTTGAAAGCTCCAGGTATGTAAACCAAAATTGGAATCAAGAACTTTGGCAATTTCATTTCAGTATTGTTTGTTTGATTCAAATTTATTAAAAAAAGCAATGTTGATAAGAAGAATTTCAAAAAATAGCTTGTCTTTGAGAGTTTCAGGAAATTTACCAAAGTTGGAACCATTTTATTTAATTCCTTAGTGTTCAAAATTATGCTTGATACTAAAGCATTATTAAAATTTGAAACTGAATGCAAAAATTTCAAAAATTATTGGTCTTTGACATTTTCAGGAAATTTACCAAAGATGGAACCAGAATCAGAATTCCAACATCCCGTTACACATCTGCTCAATTTATGCAGGACTGTCAATTTTAATGTTATTCTATTAAGATTCAAAGACTCTATTCTACTTCTTAACAAATAACATTGAACAAATAACATTGAAATTTTTTAGAAAAAAAAACTAAGTCCATATTTGGAAAAAATACAGAAAAACCAGAAAAAAAATTCAATTTTTTTCAGTTCTGAGGTAATTTCTGACCATCATCTAACGTTTGACCACTTTTTGTAAATTCCAATAAAATTAAATAATTTCACTTGACTTCTAAAAAACTTCAACCACAGGGTTGAAATAAATTTCTTGCGCAAAAAAACTAAGTCGAAATACGGAAAAATTACTGAAAAACTAAATAAAAATTTTCCAAATTTTCCAGCTAGAGGTAATTTTCTGACCATTTTCTTGCTTCTGTCCAAATTTCAAATGATTCCATAAAGATATGATGAAGATATTGATGTTTAGAAAACTTTAACCACATGGTTTAAAAAAATGTTGACGACGATACCGACGACGGAATTTTGGATCGCTATGTCTCGCTTTCGCGACTTTTGTTGCGGGCGAGACAAAAATGGAGTTATTAGTTAAGACCTTTATAGGATTAATTAACTAAACCAACATAATCAATTGCTTTTGGTGGCTTCTACTGTCATAGTGTGTAAAAAAATAATTGTTTTCAGTATATATAAAGCAGTAAAATAAACATTTTTGTATTAAAAGAACAATTTTTGTCTCAAAATATTGTATTATTATTCAAATGTTGGAGATTTTGGGAGACTTTTTCTCTTTGTGGGAGCTATTGGTCACCCACGAGGGAGAACCTTCTTAAGTGGGAGATTTGATGAGATAGTGGGAGTCTCCCTCGCAATGTGGGAGGGTTAACAGGTATGAAGGAGGCCCACTATTATATTTGTAATGGTATGATTGTACATATGCAAGTTATTTCC
>MJUU01041468.1:122593-156382 GCA_002080025.1 Modiolus philippinarum
AGTCAGTACCACCTAAATTCTTGAAATTTTCTGATTTTGGTATGGAAAAGTCAGAAAAAGGACAAACAAATTTATTTAGCTACATGAAAATGAACACTCTTGTCTCACAATATTTTACTATTTTATCACATAAAATAGTTAAAAGAAGTAATCAAATTGAGAAATCAGAAGACGATACGTATCGATACGTATCACGAAACGCTTGCCCTGTATCGATATATCATGATACAATATTTTATTGACGATACTCATCCCTACAAACTCGTCATATTATTTTACGATTGTTTACATGTGTGCTAACACTAGAAACACAAAATCTCTAATTTTACTGGTAAAATATCTATTTTTATAGGAAAATCTCTAATTATTAGATATTTTACCTCTAAAATTAGATATTTCCTGTAAAATTAGATATTGAAACGATTAAATTAGATATTGAAGCTGTTAAATTAGATATTGAAGCTGTTAAATCAGATATTGATGCTGTTAAATTAGATACTGAAGCTGTTAAATTAGATATATTGAAGCTGTTAAATTAGGGATGTTTCTATTAAATTAGAGATGTTCCTGTTAAATTAGAGACTTTCCTGCTAAATTAGAGATTTTGCTGTTAAATTAGAGATTTTACCAGTAAAATTAGAGATTTTGTTTTTCTAGTGTAATCAGCTGTTTATCACAGGGATACCGCATGTTAACCCAATTTTGATTTTTTGCAGATGAATTACTTTGTATAAAATTGCAGTCTTTTCACCTGTTTTTCAACTAAAGCAAATGAAGAGTGTAAAATTGCTATTTCTGGACAATAGAAACTCATTTTGTACGTCAAATACACATGTTTTCCAACGAAGAATTTTGCGGGAAACAAGTTTCGTATCTTCGCATTGAAGAGCGATATTCAACCAATAACCGAAAAGTATTGCAAAAGGACACCTGTGGAGAATGGACACCGATAGATTCTTCTTCCATTTTGTACGAAAATACCTCAACTATGAAGATTACACCTCGGCGCGGTGAAAAGTAAAGTAAATTTTACTCAAAGCCGGCATAGTGCACAATAACAAAGTAACATTCACACAACTACGAAGGTATGGCCGATATTAATATTTTCAGTGAGATATATTATTTTAGGGGTTCAAACAAAGACGTCTATCTATATGTCTCTGGTTCAAATAAGGGGACGAGTCAACCCCGAGGGATCACTTCCTATATTGATGATAATAGGGATGAACCGATGGAATAGGTAGGTGTTTCTGGCCTGGAAATATATGAATAGGTCGTTAATTTCAGATAAAATATATGATAAGCCCTACATCATTTACATAGATAATAGAATATGTGATAGTGATTCCGAATGCCAACAGTGATGAAAATCATCTTTTTAAACCTGTTAACATCGGAAAATCCAGCAAGGTCTACGGCTGGATTTGAACCCCTGCTTTGTTGTCATCTATGGCAACACCGCCTGCACTATGTCCAACGCCCTAGACCATGTAGACCACTAGACCACCTAGGCTATATAAAAAAATATAGCTTTCGGTAACCTAGTTATTCCTCCTCGTAGGAAATCTAGAGTTGTAACATAGTATACGATGAACATTTGATGGGTAGGAAATAGATAGAAGAATGATAAGGTTGCAACAGGTAAGATACATAATGTATATAGATAATAGTGTTGCACGCAGCTCTATTTAATATGAATGATAATGTGTTGGTAAGGTGAGCTGCAAAGGTAGAATATGTGATTCCGAATGCCAACAGTGATGAAAATCATCTTTTTAAACCTGTTAACATCGGAAAATCCAGCAAGGTCTACGGCTGGATTTGAACCCCTGCTTTGTTGTCATCTATGGCAACACCGCCTGCACTATGTTCAGCGCCCTAGACCACTGGACCACCTAGGCTTTATCAAAAAATATGGCTTTCGGTAACCTAGTTATTCCTCCTCGTAGGAAATCTAGAGTTGTAACATAGTACACGATGAACATTTGATGGGTAGGAAATAGATAGAAGAAGGATAAGGTTGCAACAGGTAAGATACATAAGGTATATAGATAATAGTGTTGCACGCAGCTCTATATAATATGAATGATAATGTGTTGGTAAGGTGAGCTGCAAAGGTAGAATATGTGATTCCGAATGCCAACAGTGATGAAAATCATCTTTTTCTAATAAATCATTCCTTTCTAAGTGTGTGGTAGATATGATAACTTCATCAATTTCAGTTTGTGAATAGTTTCTTTGCAGTAATTTTTCTCGAAATGAGTTTATAATTTTTGTACGTTCATCGATATCATTAGTATTTCTAATGTGGCGTATGATTTCCCCTTTAATGAAACCCTTAAATACGCTTTTAGGATTGCAGCTATTTCTGTCTAAGTATTGAAAGGTTTCAGTTGGTTTTCTAAATGTTTTAATATCTAAAATTCCAGAATTTTGAAAACGATTTCCTTTATAAATTTCAGTGTCCAAAAATACTATTTTATCAGAAGATATTTCATATGTGAATTTAAGATATCTGTGTGCATTATTTGCAATTTCAAAAAGATTTTCCAGTTCAGTTTCGTTACCATTACATAGGATGAAACCATCATCTCTGTATCTACCACAGAAAGCTATTTTGTCTCTATATGAGTATTGTGATAATATTTCTTCTAATATTTCGTACATGCGTAAGTCTGTCAGTTCTCCAGAAATGGAATTTCCCATTGGGATTCCCAACCTTTGTCTGTATGTTTGGCCGTTAAATGTAAATTCGTTGTTTTTCATGATAATTTCCAAAGCTTTTATCATATCTTCTATGGGTGGAATCTTAAAGCTATATCTATATCCTGTTATATTTCTTGTTAATTTTCTAACGGCTTCTATTATTTCACAATATTCTAGGTTAGTATACATATTGGCTGCATCAAATGTGGCTAATACGATTTTATTATTAAGCTTTAATTTTTCTAATTTCTGGATAAAGTCTTTTGTGTCTTTGATATATGTGTTATGTTTCTTGACATGTGGTAATAAGATAGTATCAATAAAATATGATAGATTATGAAATGGTGTACCGCATAGAGACACTATAGGTCTTCCTATAAAACCATATTCTTTTATTTTCTTTGGATTCATTTCTATTTCCAGTAGTATATTTGGTGGAATTTTGTGTATTTTTGGAAGTAGGAAAAATCTTCCAATTTTCTTATTACACAGATCTGTACATAGGAATCTATATGTTATGTCACCAATTTGTTCTGATGTATGCCATTTTTCTATCAGATTATTTACAAGCTTTGTGGTTTTTTCTATTTGCAACTGGTTTATTTTCTCATAATCAGTTTCATTTTCTAGTTGTCTTAATGCTTCTTTGATATAAGTACTTTTATCTAAGATACATAGGGTTGAGTTTTTGTCTGCTCTCCGAATAACAATGTTTGTGTCTTGCGTTATGGTTTTAAGGGCTATACGTTCGTTTTTGCTAAGGTTTGGTGTAGTTTTCTTTAACTCGATTTTACTTATTTCGTATTCTGTAGCGAACAGGTACTTTTCTAAGACAGAGCATGAAAATGTTGGTTTATATCCTGTTTTTACATAAAATGGATGTAATGATTCACTTTTGTTTTCGTGAAAAAGATATTGACAGCGTAGTTTGCGCTTATATTCATTGAAATCTTCCATGATAGATTTTTTCAAGCCTTTTCTACTAGGCGTTGGTATATGTTTGATTGAGGTCATCCAAACCCACTCGGGAAACATGTTCATCAATTGAATTCAAATTAAAGATCTGTTTGATTTGAATAACTATTGCTAAATAGGATTAATTCTGTTTTAATTTGCAGTTTATTATTGTTTTTGTTAAGTTTTATTATTCTGATGTTTCACCCCTTATATTTTTTTAATTCGTGGTAGGGATCATCAGCGGTCGCCACGTTTAATGGATTTGGTTAGATTTTGGACCGTACACCGGATAAGATTATCTAAGATTTCTAATTATGGTTTTTATTAATGTTTTTTTTCCAGATTTCTGAGAAATTTTCTACCAATATTTTCTTGCTATGATTTGTTAAGTCTTGTTAATCTTTCTTGCAGATTTTTGTGTCGTTTGTAAGCTATAACTGGTTTTGTTTTAAATATACTGACACGTTCAGGGTCATTTTCTATCAAATTCCAATGCTTTGTAACATATAGATTCCTATGTACAGATCTGTTTAATAAGAAAATTGGAAGATTTTTCCTACTTCCAAAAATACACAAAATTCCACCAAATATACTACTGGAAATAGAAATGAATCCAAAGAAAATAAAAGAATATGGTTTTATAGGAAGACCTATAGTGTCTCTATGCGGTACACCATTTCATAATCTATCATATCTTATTACCACATGTCAAGAAACATAACACATATATCAAAGACACAAAAGACTTTATCCAGAAATTAGAAAAATTAAAGCTTAATAATAAAATCGTATTAGCCACATTTGATGCAGCCAATATGTATACTAACCTAGAATATTGTGAAATAATAGAAGCCGTTAGAAAATTAACTAGAAATATAACAGGATATAGATATAGCTTTAAGATTCCACCCATAGAAGATATGATAAAAGCTTTGGAAATTATCATGAAAAACAATGAATTTACATTTAACGGCCAAACATACAGACAAAGGTTGGGAATTCCAATGGGAAATTCCATTTCTGGAGAACTGGCAGACTTACGCATGTACGAAATATTAGAAGAAATATTATCAAAATACTCATATAGAGACAAAATAGCTTTCTGTGGTAGATACAGAGATGATGGTTTCATCCTATTTAATGGTAACGAAACTGAACTGGAAAATCTTTTTGAAATTGCAAATAATGCACACGGATATCTTAAATTCACATATAAAATATCTTCTGATAAAATAGTATTTTTGGACACTGAAATTTATGAAGGAAATCGTTTCCAAAATTCTGGAATCTTAGATATTAAAACATTTAGAAAACCAACTGAAACCTTTCAATACTTAGACTGAAATAGCTGCCATCCTAAAAGCGTATTTAAGGGTTTCATTAAAGGGGAAATCATACGCCACATTAGAAATACTAATGATATCGATGAACGTACAAAAATTGTAAACTCATTTCGAGAAAAATTACTGCAAAGAAACTATTCACAAACTGAAATTGATGAAGTTATCAAATCTACCACACACTTAGAAAGGAATGATTTATTAGCTGAGAAAAAGAAAACAGAAAATGGCAAGATCGTATTTATCAGCAAATACAACCCAGCAATAAAACAACTAAAACGATCAATTACAAAGCATTGGAATATGATAGAAAATGACCCTGAACTTGTCAGTATATTTAAAACAAAACCAGTTATAGCTTACAAACGACACAAAGATTAACAAGACTTAACAAATCATAGCAAGAAAATATTGGTAGAAAATTTCTCAGAAATCTGGAAAAAAACATTAATAAAAACCATAATTAAAAATCTTAGATAATCTTATCCGGTGTACGGTCCAAAATCTAACCAAATCCATTAAACGTGGTGACCGCTGATGATTCCTACCACGAATTAAAAAATATAAGGGGTGAAACATCGGAATAATAAAACTTAACAAAAACAATAATAAACTGCAAATTAAAACAGAATTAATCCTATTTAGCAATAGTTATTCAAATCAAACAGATCTTTAATTTGAATTCAATTGATGAACATGTTTCCCGAGTGGGTTTGGATGACCTCAATCAATCATGTTCATCATTATTTTCATTTACGGAGAAACCATTAATTCTTTGATGCATAATCTTTGATGCCAGATCCAAATGATTTAATGTCGGCTCCCAAATCGTCTGAACTTAGGCATAACTTGCATTTTAGTTCATACGGGAATATTTCAATGGTAATGTTGCTTTTCTTGCAGAAATTTGGTCTATTTTGCTTTTTTCAAGGGACAGCCGTAGCAAATAAATGGTGGAAATATACACTTGTCATCATAAAAACATTTATTTCGATTAATCTGAGAATGTCGGCCTTTTGTAGATTTTTTTTCACATTAGGAGAACATCTATGACATGGCTTAATGTTTCGTGAACCGCAAAGTCGACAATGTTCTTTAAGAATTTGCTCATGAAAGGTCAGGCCATAATTTTTAACGAGAAAACAACATATATGCATAATATATAGAGATAAAGACAGACGGAGGGACCGACCAAAAACAGCTTAAGAGAATTTACTTTTCATAATTATAACCCGAAAATGAAGTTATTTTGGTAATACAACGGTTATTGCACTCTTCATTTATTGTTGTTGATAAATTCGCCTTTTTTTTAGCTTGTATTCAAATTCAACCAATTAAATTGACTTCACTTTTAACCCCTATATCTTTTGTTGCCCAATGTTGTCCCTTTAGTGAATTTTACCACCAAATGGGCATTTAAAACCAAAATTTAGTCATATAAGTTTTATGTTTAGGAAATAACCGGAACTTGTAAAAAAATCAGGTAAAAGATACCGACCTTAACTGTATATTTTGACAAATCATTGTCTTCTTTACTTAATAACTTTCGTTTCCAGATGCCGATTTTACGGAAAAAAGATGATTATGTTGAGAAAAAATCCCCCTTATTACTATATTTGCACCAATCATCTTGTATTAATCATAAAAATTCTCTTAATTAAACTTTAATAGCCTTTCTTCCGATAACGAAGTAACGATTACCTCTGTCGGCAACAAACATCGGACACTAGAGGAGACGGATAACAGCTTGATTTCTTTGATAGAACAAAGGACAAAGCATTGGGTACCAAGGGTGGTGTTCTATCTATGGCTAATACATCTATGATCTAATATATTATATGGTCACCTTTCTCAGCTTCAGACACAAATCGGATACAGCATTTGATTATCAATTAAGATAAATACTCAACTGATTATCTACACAGCAGGTGCTTTAAATCACAGTCAGCTTGGAGACACATGTTAGACAATGACTTTTGACACCACTGTACATATTATCCATTTTTTGGTGGTTCAGTATATGAATTGGTCTATAATTCTGACAAAAATATGTGATTAGGTATACATTTTTGACTTATAAAATATATGAATAGGGGATGTCTCCGGCAACCCAGCTGCACACCCCTACCAAGAATATATGGAAGTGACCCCCCCCCCGGGAGTCGACCATTTCATTTTCGGGGGGAGGGGGTGAACTTGGGCGATCTTGCGATTATTATTTATTTTCATGAAAATTACTAGCAAATCATTTATTTTCTCCAAATGTCACATCATATCATTTATTTGAAGTTGCACAGATACATACATATTTGATTTGCAACAATAAGTTTATTAGTCAAATCAACTTAAAATTACTTAACTCTTTTTTCAGTGGCACCAAGTTTCAATCATTCTTTTATAAAATCGCCAAAGCACAAATTTCGTTCATAATTTATTTGTAGAACTAAGACACTAAACAATTATTATAATGTTATTAAGTAGGATTGCTATATCTATATGGTCAAATTAATTGTAAATCATCATTATATTTATTCTGATGTCCTTTACTGTAGTATTACATAGGCGATCCCTGATGTATAATCCGATTGAAAAATGTTTCTAGTGAAACTTGTTCGATTAAATATTTTGAATTGAATTCAATTGAATATTAAGGCCATTGTAGGTGTATAATGTGAAAAAAGCTACTGGTGTTCATAAAATGTCTGTAAAGATAATGAAAATAGGTAAAGCATCATAAGTACCAGCTATCACTTAACTTGTTAAACTTCTTTTTTTTCCAAATCGTCTTAAAGAGGCTCAAGTTACACCACTGTTTAAGAAAAATGACCCGTTTCAAAAAGTAACTTTAGACCAGTTAGTATTTTTCCAACTCCGTCAAAAATTTTTGAAAATGTATAATGAGAACAGCTTTGCATATATTTTGACAATATTTTGATAACTTTTTTCTGTGTATTTCAGAAAGGCAATGGTTGCCAAACAACACTATTAAGATTACTGGAAGACTGGAACAGGCATTGGATAATAATGAATATGTTTCTGCGATCCTAATGGACTTGTCAAAAGCCTTTGACTGCTTGCCCCGCGATATTCTCATATGTAAACTTTCAGCATACGTTTAAAGAAAAATACTTCTGACCCTTTATATTCATATCTTTCAAATAGGAAACAACAAATAAAAATTGGTAATTGTGTTAGTAGCTGTGCAGAAATTCAAAAGGGGGTGCCTCGAGGCTGAATTTTAGGCCCTCTTCTATTTAATGTCTATATAAAAGACATTTTTTACTTATATTTTTACAAATATGGGATTTATATAATTATGCAGATGACAATATTCTATCATTTATTCTCCAGATTTCAGGCAAATAATATTAAGCATTTTGCAGTCAGAGAGTAATATTTTAATAAGTTGGTTTAATTTTAACTGTGCAAGCTAATCATGAAAAGTTTCAGGCAATAGCCGTGGGCAATAAAACTCACAACAAAGCTCCTGTTTTTGATATTGGTACAGCTAAAATTAGCTGTGATGATATAGTTAACTTTTTGGGGGTTTATATTGATTTTCGATTAAATTTTGATTTTCATATGAAAAAAACCTTTGTAAGAAAGCAGTTCTGCAATTAAATATTCTTAAACGAATTGGAAAAAATCTTAGTAAATTAAACAGGTTAACTATTTTTTACACTTTTATTCAATCAAATTTCAATTTTTGTCCTTTATCTTGGCATTTTTGCTATGAATCAAAAACAAACAAAATTGAAAAAATACAAGTGAGAGCTCTTAGATTTATATATTTTGACTATAATACAAATTATGAAACTTTATTAGAAAGAGCTAAAATACCAACAATGCAGGTAAAAAGGACTAGAACAATGGCTATTGAAACTTTTAAAATTTGCACAACTTATCACCACCAGTTTTGAGCGCTTTAATACAGAAAAAAGGAAAGTAGTTTTAATTTTCGGTATTTCAATCTTTTACAGGTCCCTAGAGTCAGTGCATCAAAATATGGTAAGATGTCTTTTCAATATGCTGCCCCAGTACTTTGGAATTCACTCCCTGATTCTTATAGAACAATCACAAACTTGAATCAATTCAAAACTCAATTATCTTTTTGGAATGGAAACGAATGTACCTGTTTGGCATGTAAAAAGTATAGTTAAAATTTGGTGCAGCATACCCAATTATAATTCTGTTTCATTTATATACTATAACATATAGATGCTCCACTGTTATTATATATAATTGTGCTCATAATTGCTTTGCTAAACATGTCTTAGCCTATTTATTTTTGCTGTGTCAAATTTTCTGCTTTGTGGTTTGAATTCGTGCATGTGTATTTATTATATATGTGTCGCATTATGTAGTGCTTGTAGTCTTTTGGTAGTTTTTGTGTGTATTGCATGCACAAATTTTTCATGTATATTTTTGTGTATTGTATGTTTGTATGTAATTTCGGTCCAAAAGCACTTGAGTGTTTATGTTAATTGTTATCTGTCTTGTCGACTTTAAATAAAACTTGTTGTCTCCTTGACATTACCCCATTTCCTTTCTTTTTCACATTTATCTGATCTTATCTTAGCTAAGTTTAATTCATTGGAATGCGGACTATTTTGAATGGCAAACTCAGCTATCCAATCAGAAATCATATTTGAATGACTTCTTTTAGTCAACCATGACAGTCACACCTTCAGATGAATTATAGTCTATCCAGACTGTATCAGAAAGACAACTTTACTCCATTTCCCTTCATTGATTAACCATATTTTGCTTCATGGAAATTATTTTTTCCTAGCTTGCAAACTAGTATTCTATCCCTATTATATCTATTATATACAGCTTTTTGAAAGTTATTTTGGTGCAAAAAGAACTGATATCAAATGTTATTTTCACTTTTTGACTATCCATTTGACTGTATAGTTTCTGAGACCTTATTTTTAGTGTTGACTTCATCTGTCATGGAGAACTTAAAAATCTGAATAAATTGTTTTCATACAAAAGTGAAGAGATAAATTTGCTTCCGTGAAAAGAAGGAAGTAGGGAATAATCAAATAATGTCCCCAACACTTCGCTTATAAACCAAACATATATTGGTGGAAAGGGCCTTTTCCAAATAAACATATTCCACTCAGCTAAAGAACCACCAAGTTATGGAACTGCAAGCATTACCATCTGATACTTCATGCTTATCTTACATGTAAGATATTAATATATTTAATCTTGAGTATACTAATGCCTCAACAAAAAGTTGCCTACCAGAATTAAATTGGTGTCCCTATTAAGGTAACAAATGTTTTTTGTTTTTTGTTTTTGTTTTATGTAAACAAGTCAAAAATATGCACACCATTTTAAAAGAGCACAAGAGTCATCACGAAAAATATTATTTATGGCGACTTGGTTAACTCAGTATGGTCCTTAGGGTATTGAAAATACATTTTCAAAGAAAACTTCACTTTTCAGAAACTTAGTTCGCAGTTTTTAATATTGATTTTTCAGAAACTTAGTTCACACGTATTAAGCTCAGGATATTATGGTGGCTGGAAGATAAGCCTGATTCCATGTTGTTGTTGAAGTAACTAAGGTACAACAGTTAGCTTCATCTACCGTATGCAGAAATCAAATTTACAGTAAGTTTCTTTTTTAATTTGTTGCCAACGGACCGATGCCACTACTGGTGGACCGTTAGTCCAAGGGGATATTCACCATCCCGGTAGTCAGCACTTTCGTTTTGAGCTGAAAGCCGATTTTATTTGGAAACTTGCAATATCTAAATTTATGTTAATTATGTTGAAATCTCCCTCATGCAAAGGTCTGACCTTAGCTGATTTTGGGTTTTCCATTTAGATTATATTGGTTATTTGCTCCCTCTCTCAGTTTTTTAACATCTTAGAGCTTAAGGTCTTCCAAATCATTAGATTTTATCTGCACTAATGGTCATATGCAGAAATCATATCAAGAGTAAATTCGGTATTTAGTTATTCAGTAAATTGTCCATTATGAAAACCACAGTTACCATAATTACTACATCACCAGAGGCCATTATTATGTTTCAAAAGGCAATTTTTTCTTGTACAGCATTTAGAAAAAAAATATCCTTCAAAATATTGAAATTTAAGACCCCAACATTGGCTTTGCCGTAAATTGATACTGTAAACCGGTAAATTTTTGCGCCGTCTTTATTTCGCGGTAAATTGACGGGATTTTAGTTCGCGCAGTTTTGAATTCACGCTGCCAAATTGTTGACCATTGACTTCAATAATAAACAAGTATGTTCGCGTCGTTTTATTTTTGCGCTTCCATTTCAAGCGCAAAAATTGCGAAAATTTCCCGGTTTACAGTAGTGAAATTTACATATGATTAGTATTGTTGAATTACTATAGCCGCAGTTCCTAATGAGAATAACCATAACCTCGGTTTCAAGTTGTTTTTATAACTGATGCTTCACTAAAGCAGTGTATTGAAAATGGGTTTATATGTTCTATGCTATGGAAAAAAAACTGACCAAATTAAGCCTATGATTGTTCTGAAAAGCCCTCTTCATTTAATTTTCTTTCTTGTGCAACGTAACTTGTTGGGCATTTGTTCTCTATCAGTTTTTTTTAACATATTTGATTTTATGGTCTTCCAAACGTTTAGATTTTATCTGCACTGAAGAGACATAAGTTGTCGAAATGCGCATATGCAGAATTTAAATTTACAGTAACTTCGGTATTTAGTTATTTGTGTTTTACAATGTTGCTGAGAGAAGGTATACTAAGAAAATGTTCTTCCTCATAAATTCATCTTGAACTAATTTAACCTGAACTCCTCTCAAATACATAGAAGACCGTTTTTGTAATTAATATTCCACTGCAGTAAGACTATTTTCACTTACAAGTACAAATTCGACCTTTTCTTTTTTTGCTCACAAGATATTACTCCACTGCCCATGTACCTCGTTATTGTTTTTTCAACTGATCTTTTATCCAATCACGCCAAGTTAGAAATTTCTTTAACAGATTTTCCCTCTCTAAAATAGTGAATTATTTTGAATTCTAGATCAACCTTGAGAATTTTTCCTGATTTTGATATGTATTTATCTTAAATTAAATAAATTACATTCCAGGTTCCAAAACAACATGGATGATTTAAGTGTTGAAGACCTTCTCTCCCAGATAGGGAGAGAATTTCAATCTTATGCTCATATTTTTAGAACTAATATATTTGAAACTAGTGGCAGTTTAAGTTGCATCATATTGATTCTATTATTGAAGATGCTGGCATAAAATTATTATTTAGGAAAAAGCGACAACTGCAGAAAGCCGTAAGTGATCTAAAATAAGTGGAAGAAAATTATTCATGCAAGAGTATTTAAAAAAAGGAAAACCATGCTTGGATAAAATAGCAAAGGCGAATGATGAAAATATGAATACACTGCAGAGAAAATATGAATGATTAGAGGCGGAGTTGAACTCTTTTGTGTTGGTCGAAAGATCTAGAGATCAAGTGAGGCGGTATATGTCATGAAACAGGAGAGAAGGCTGAAGGAAACAAAACACGACAAATCTTGTTCGAAAACCCCATGCTCAAATATTACAAACTGTGGATATCCTGATAAGCATTCAGAATATATTCTTGAGAAGAAGAGGAAACAAAGGGAACTTGGTCAGATGAAACAGAAAAAAAGAAACGTAAGGAGGAGCAGAAACAAGGCAGTTATTATGCACTAACAAAAAAGAATGACTTCATCACTTATACGATGGACAGATTGAGAGCGACAAACGAAAGTAAATATTCAGATGGTGCTAAACAAATGTGAGATCTCTTTGCCCTAAAGACATTTAATAAGGGAAATACTCCAGCTATTGACGGAAATAATATATTCGAGTTAAGAGAAGCACTGAAAAACATGAACATGGAAGGAAACAAGAAAGAACATGGTAATGCCACTAACACATGGGAATTCACTGGAAGTACTGACGAATCTGCTAGTAAAATACAAGAACGACAATGCCGATGCATCAAACACAATTCTTGTATCCATTTCCATTTTTCCTATGTATCCTCCGCATATGCCATCGCTTTTCTTCCAGGCGACCATACAAAACATCATGTTTCCACAACTATCCGAAATTGATATGCAGTCATAACATCAAGGAGCAGCTGTGACTAGTAAAAGAGAAATGGTAGTGAAGACTGGTCCTATGAAGTCCTCACATAAAAATTCAATGGATGTCCGCGCTGAAGTTGCTGCCCTAAACAGCAGTCCTTTCAATTATGAAGTAGATGATGATAGTGATTAAATCTGACTACTCACACCACTTTGAATTTGAAAAACAAAATTTCAAATTACTCTAAGTGTACTTAATGTGATGTCTAAATTATAATTCAAAATTTCCAATGCAATTTATTATACCACTGCTCCGTAGGAAAGTGCATATACTGTTTTACTCATGTCTGGCTGTCTGTCTGCCTTACATTATATCATGAACACCTTTCATCATGGATTTATCAGCATATATATGTAGTTATGAATTAATACTAGTATTTGATATTTATTATACTATAGGGAAACGGGATGGAGAAAGGGGAGGTTTGGGTACCCATAAACCGGTTTAACCCTACCAATGGCTTTTGCTAGTGCCGGTAACAAGTCCGGGTATCACGAGTACCTATCGTTATTTATGTTTGCCTCTTGTTTTTATTATTGTTTTTCTGGTGCAGTTTGCTTGTAAATTGTGGCATGTGGTTGTAGTTCCTGGCCATTGTAGGTATTTACTGTTATCCTGTTTTTGTAATTGTGTGAAACTTTAATGACTAGTGTGTACCATATCTCCCCTTTTCAAGTCCGTCACTCATCTTCTTCCTATAACCCAATAATATTGTATCTTCCCAATGTAGGCAAATTATGTTGAAATTTTCCCTTACGGGTTTCTTTGCCCGTTTATAAAGTATATTGGGGGTAATGACAAAATTACCGAATAGAGTTTTCAAAGAGCCGAAGTCCATGAGACAAAAAACAAATCAGGTGGAAACTACTGGAAAAATTGTCGACCGCAATGGTCCTGACTTGGTACAGTTATCTCAAAAGAAATGCTTGGTCAAACTGGCTTTATGGCGCGCCTCACCTCCCCTTCCATTACGGCAGTGTCCGGTAGCAACTCAAGAAGAAATAATCCTCCCAGTATAATCATTTGTGGTGAAATGTCATATCAATTCAAGTGTTTTTTTTAATGTTGATTTTCCGTGCTTGTTTATCAACAAAACCCCAGGGGACACATTATGGTCACTATGCTCGGATGTTAATCAAATGATAATTTTTGCTTAAGTATTTGTATTGACCATACGCTTCCCCACATAGTGGATAGGGGAATAACCTGCGGTCTGTTCTGGGTAGTTTCTAGTATCAAATCATATCATGAACGATATAAATTAGCATACTAAATTAAATCACTGCTGTGATAGAAAAACATGAGGATTGTGTGTTAAGATATACTGGATTGGTTATGGACTCTTTTTCTTTAATATTGAGTATGGACTCGTTTACTTTAATAATATAGGTTATAAACTCGTTTTCTTGAATAATGTCAAGACAAGTGAACAATATAGCTTAGCATAATAAATCAAATCACTGCTGTGATAGAAAAACGTGAGGAATGTGTGTTAAGATACATTGGATTGGTTATGGACTCGCTTTCTTTAATAGTGAACGATATAAATTAGCATACTAAATTAAATCACTGCTGTGGTAGAAAAACATGAGGAGTGTGTGTTAAGATATACTGAACTGGTTATGGGCTCGCTTTCTTTAATAATATCAAGGCTTTTTTACCTTTGTTTTACAGCCTTTTAAGGGACTCATTCCCATGAGAAAACACATATTTCCCCCCAAAATCTGTAAAAGTTCCCAATGGAGTTGAGCATTTGAATAATATTTTGATTAAGAATCCTTTATTAGAAATTTGTCAGACAGCAATCCGTTAGCTTGCAAGAGAAGTGTTGCATTTGTTTAATATTTTGATTGTCATATGAGAGAAACAAAACCAAAAACGTTTTACTCACCTAAACTGTTTCTCAACTGAACCCAATTTTTTTTCAACACTTTTGCAACCAACAACCAAAGGGTAAATAAAAACAATAAAAAGATATACACAAAAATAAACACAAAAAGACAAAGTTTAAACAAATGAAATAAAATGAACATTAAAGCCTTAAAACAGAAGTGTAATGGCTGTGGAAAAAAGTAAAGTTTTTGGAAACTTTGAGGGACACAATATTATGCTAAGATTTCTTTATTATTTAGTTCAAGGGCGGACAGAAGGCATAAAAAGGGGGTTCAAATAAACTAGAATTATTTTTTTTTTTGCATTTTTGTTTATCAAAGAGGGCAATGTAGAATAATGTATGCAATGGATTAAAATTCCCAAAATGGACATCGCCGATGAGCTTTTCCCAATTTCAGGGATTGGGACTTATTTCAATAAAAGTAGAAAAAGCCCTGGATATCGTTTTCAAATTTCTATTTTGTTACCTACGAAACGAAATCTAATCAAATACATGTTAAGCTTGAACACATAAAACACCTCGCCATCATTGGGGTCACCATGTAATAAGTGCAAGGCCCCTACTACCTGCTGTGACCTCTTGGCTTAATGTCGAACAACATCGTAACCATGTCTCTTCTCTTTTAGCAGTGCATTTGGGATCCTCATCAAACATAAAAGTACTCTTATAACCACTCTCATCTGTTGCTCCACAAAGGAACCAAAAGACAGTCCATTATATAAACGAGTTAATTGTAAGTAAATTATGTAAAATAAAATCGGGTATATTTTAAATATAGATGGTTGGAAAAAAATCAAGTACACAATATTGACAATGTAAAGAGAGCTAGCACAAAACTGAATTACATTTTTTATAGCGCCACCCCCCTCCTTCCCATTGCGGTGGTAGCAACTCAACTGCAATGGCTATGGAAAGGTCTTATACAGTAAAAAGAAATGATCATCCCAGTATTTAAGTTAGAATTGAATCAGAGTTAAGATCGAAACTTCAAGTTGCTTAGACCAATATCTTTGAATGAAAGAACTTTTTCCATGATCGCATGAGAGGGGATTTTTTTAAAGCATTAATTAATAAGGGTGGCACGAAGATAACAATCTCTAATGAAAAGTGTATAATTAGTGCTAGCTAATCAACTGTGAAACATATTTTCCATAAGCAAGAGAAGTTTGAATATAACTGTCCATGTTTAGGATATTAATAATTTTGATCAAAATCGTCCCTTTTGTCGTAAATTTTAGTATTGACATGGCAATTGTCGTCAAAGATTACCATGTTCGACATGTAAGCCCAAAAAATCTTGTGGTTCTGGAGGAGTTTTCATGGGTCCATTAGCAAAATAAATTAACGCGTTGGGATACGAAAAAGGCAAAGGGACGGGAGATTCTGGATGCCACTAGAAAAGCAGGGTGAATTTGAAAGGGGAGAGGAATTCAGACTTGTATTGAATTACCTAAGGACCACTCAAAAGACCTTGCTACAAGGGTTCTTTAAACGTACTGGAAGTGTGACATTTAATTTCCATACAAAAATAGCAATATTTCGCAAATGGAATAACGCTTTTGTTGTTATGCCACGAATCTCACTCATAAAGCATACAATCGTGTCTCGTAGTAAGTTCAAGACGGCTCCTATCATCGGCATTAGCGGGATTCTTGCGTCATGTTGAACATTGCAATATAAATGTCTGTTTGTTTTTTGTCCTGAATTGATTGATTGATAAATAAGAGTTTAACGTCAAGTGGAGCAATATTAGGAAGAAAGACTAGAGGCTCAGAGACTGAGCCTGTATCTCTCACCTGACAAAATACTTCTATGCCATGCATGACCAAAAATGTTTTTTTACCAAAGAGTCTAATATTTAACTTTGTTCTCCTTTAGCACCCATGTTTTTGTCTGATCCTTTTGAAATGAGTAATTCTTGCAAAGGGCCTTCTATACATTTAGTTAAATTTTGGTTGAATAGTTTCAGAGAAGATGATGAAAAGGATGGCTTTTTCATACCGGACTCCGATGTTAAACTTTGTTCTGCAGTGGAGGCCATGTTTTTTGTCGGATCGAAATGAAATGAACAATCTTTGTAAAGGACCTTTAGTACATCATTCTTGTAAAGTTTGGTTGAATCTGTGTCAGTGGTTTCAGAGGAGAAGATAAAAATGTGATTTTCCCATAGAGTCATTTCTTAAACTATGTTCCGCGTGCTGGTGGCCATGTTTTCAGTCAGATTGTAACGAAATATGCAATCTTTGTTAAGGACTATCCATGCATCATTCCTGTAAGTTGGGTTGAATTTACTTTAGTGGTTTCAGAGGAGAAGATGAAAATGTTTAATGTTTAATCTAAGTTCTGCACTGGCGGCAATGTTTTTATTGGATGGGAACACAATAAGCAATCTTTGTTCAGGACCTTTAGTACTGAATTTGCTTCAATGGTTTCAGAGGAGAAGATTAAAATGTTATTTTCCCATAGGGTCAAATGTTAAACATAAGTCCCGCACTGGTGGCCATGTTTTTTATCGGATCGGAACACAATGAGCAAACTTTGTCGAGGCCCTTTAGAACATTATTCCTGTAATGGTTGGTTGAATTTGCTTTAGTGGTTTAAGAGGAAAAGATGAAAATGTGATTTTTCCCATAGGGTCCAATGTTAAACCTAAGTTCTGCACTGGCGGCCATGTTTTTCATCAAAATGAGCAATCTTTGTTAAGGACATTTAGTTCATCATCCTATACAGTTTGGTTGTATTTGCTTCAGTGGTTTCAGAGGCGAAGATGAAAATGTGATTTTAGTGTCCTATGTTAAACTATGTTCCGCGCTGGTGGTCATATTTTTTATCGGATTGAAAGACAATGAGCAATGATTATTAAGGACCTTTAGTACATCATTCCTTTAAAGTTTGGTTGAATTTGCTTCAGTGGTTTCAAGGGAGAAGATGCAAATGTGATTTTTCACAAGGGTCCAATGTTAAACCTAATTTTAGAGCTGGCGGCCAAGTTTTTTTATCAGATCGGAACAAAATGAGCTATCTATGTAAAAGACCTTTAGTACATCAATCCTGCAAAGTTTGGTTGGATTTACTTCATTGGTTTCAGAGGAGAAGATGAAAATGTGATTTTACGATAGGGTCCAATGTTAAACTATGTTCCGCGCTGGCGGCCATGTTTCTTATCGGATCATAACCCAATGAGCAATCTTTGTCAAGGACCTCCATTACATCATTCCTGTAAAGTTTGTTTGAATTTGCTTCAGTGGTTTCAGAGCAGAAGATGAAAATGAGATTTTTCCCATAGGGTCCAATGTTAAACCTAAGTTCCGCGCTGGCGGCCAAGTTTTTTTATCGGATCGGAACGAAATGAGCAATCTTTGTAAAGGACCATAAGTGTGGTTGAATTTGCTTCAGTAGTTTCAGAGGAGAAGATGAAAATGTGAAAAGTTATCAGACGACGGACGGACGCCAAGTAATGGCAATAGCTCACACTGACCCTTCGGGTCAGATGAGCTAAAGAAAGGGTGAAAAGGACTACCGGGGCAATGAGCTTTGATTGCCACTGGAAAAGTGGAAAAATGGGAAGGGACATGAAATTTGGCCTTCTATACGACTCCATGCGAGTCTGTTCTTCTTTCTGTAATATCGGACTGCCCCGCATAGACAAGACATCCTCGTATCCACCACATGGGGACCCACCCTGCAGCTTTGTAGTGGGAGCTCTAAACACCGATTTAGGTGCCGTGATTTGTCCTGGATGTGGGGTCCACAACAAACATAAAATATCGGGCAAATTAATCTTACAAACACTGTTATCAAAGAGACCGCAAGTACATTATATAAAGGACAACGGGACACCCACCGATTTGATTGTTCGAGAACTTGTATGATCTCGTTATTGTACATACAAATCGACAGAACAATAGTTAAATGTTTAGATAATAAAAAGTAATTAAATGAATATGTAAAATTTCAATAATACATGAGAAATGCTCACATGAATTTTATCTGCACTGAGGAGACATAAGTTGTCGAAATGCGCGCGCATATGCAGAAAATAAATTCACAGTAACTTCGGTATTTAGTTATTTATGAACAGGTACATCGTACTGACGAAATAGAGAGAGCATACAACTCAAACAAGCAGAATATTATTTTTACGGAAATCACACTGAAAGAGACTCAAACTCTTTTGAAATTGAAACAAATGTAATGATATAATATGAATGTAGACCGAATTTGACTGCAGCAATTTTATATTCTCTGTGATAGTTTAATAGAATAAAGGCCGAAAGGTTCACATTTTTAAGAATAATGTTTTCTATGCAAGCAATTGCACTGTCGATCTTTTAAAGCACATATTATCCTTAAACTTAGATACATATGAGCATTTTAGTTCGTGTAACAACACTGTCCATGTAACGAAATGTGTAGGAATGTAATAATGTTTGAGCGAGTTGCTTCAAGTTGGTTTAACACACCGTCTTATCCCATTTACGAAATTGATTGCTGTCGGGATTTTCATTGCCGAATTTCAAAAACTTTTTTTTGTTCAAATTTCTTGTCTCATTCAATTCGTTCATATTAAGCTTTCTATTTTCTATGCCATGAAATTTCAACAAATGACATTATCGAACGGATCTATGTCCTTCTTTCTGGAAAACAGCACAAAATGCAAAAGCTGATCCCCGATTAACCAACCCTCAAGTAACATTTGCCAATCTGATGAAGATGACTTAGAAGAATGACTGATTCATTAGTTAGGGTTTAACATCAAGAGAGGAATATTTCAGCTATATCTTGACGACAACAAGTACATTTTTTCAACAAAAATAATAGAAAACTGAAGAAATAAAGTGGTAGGAACAACTGGATATTAAGCCAGTTTTTATTGCCACTGGAAAATGGATGGGTAGGGGCGGGAAATTTAGCATTCTATACGTCTCCCAGTGAGTCTGCTTTCATTAGAAAAATACCCGAGAACTGTTTATGCTGCAAGGAGCGTGGCGTTTCTCCACACAAATTATCTTAAATGGTTTGGGGTCAGGCTTTCCGTACTTTGACCTGACTACCCTGCAGAGATGGGGCATTAATGGGGATGCGCCCGGAAGCTCTGTAGCCGGAATCCATAAAAACTCTTTGTGTTGCCGGATGAGGTACGGGACTTCGTAAGCCTAAGTGACTTTGAAAAAAATGTTTTGTCTTAAAGGCTATATTTTGTTCACACTACCCTTTCCAGGTCTCATTTCAAAATGAAATAGACATCCATTATCAGCGTCTTTTGCTAAAGGGATTCTTTTATGGCAAAGATCAACAATCGGAGCAACCAGTTACAAACTCAATTTGATTTTCTTTCATCGTACCAAATCAGATTTCAGTGTTTTATATACATGCAGACGCCCACTGTTGTACCTTTATTTCTGGTCTTGTCATCATAACTCATGCAAAGATACTATTCAAGTGACTTCGTCGTATTAAAAGTGACAAGCAGGACTTCAGGACGGAATGAAATCCCTGCTACCCCAAGGAAGGCTTTTGATTGAAACAGTATAAATTCATTTTCTTAGCGACCAGATCTGAGGCTATGGAGAAGAGGGCGAGAAATTACGGCGACCGTGTTCCGGTGGTGCTGACTTACCATTCTGTTAACGAAGCTATCAAAAATATTTTAATTCGTAACTTTAAATCTGTGACTGGACAGCCTACCTGCGTTGTAGTAGGTAGTAGATATATTACCAATAAAAATCGACTGAGCTAACGGAATATTTCTTTAGCTCATAGCTCATTCAGTTAGGCAGCTGGCTGAAGTGCTAGAGGTCCCGGGTTCGATCCCCGGTGGTGACCTTGTCAATTTTGTAGGGAGATTCATGCTCTCCGGTTGCAAATCATTAGTTCTCCTACTTCAGCCTTCATAAATGTGAAGAGTTTGAAACAGCACCTTGTTACTAGCTCATTAAAAAGTGCCTCTCCTCTAACTCCTTATAAATAAGAGGGAACAAGACAATGTAAATGATCTCGCTGTCTGTGTTGTCTTTTTACTTGGGAAACTGTTAAAGTATAAGGACCGGCGAACCTATTGAAACTATATTCACGTGCACTAATGAAAACGCAGTGTATGTTGTTGGTTGTAAACTCTGTAAGATAATTTATGCGGGCGAGAAGTGTAAAAGATTAGGTGGTCGCTTTGTGGAATATAAATAGAGCTTCAGCGGTGGAAAAGGTTGCCCAGAAGGTAAACATTTTTGACAAACCAACCAAGGCATACTGAACACGCATGTAACTGTCCTTACACAAACCAGTGCGATTGAGAAACAACGCGAGTACCATAAAAAAAATGAAAAAAAAGAGGACATCAGTTTCCATGTGCATGTTCGACCTGTAAAGAAACAGTCTATTTCTTTCACACGTTTGCATAATACAAAATACTAATGTTTTTATTTTCGTTTTTTTGATAATGTTCAAGATTTAGCACCATTCTTACAGGTAATATCTATTACAAATCAGTTGCTGTAACAGATCAGTTGGTGAACTTTCTCTCGATTTATAATCACCTGTATTTGGTTTTCAGTCCGGTTGTTCACTATTTGAAGTTACAAAAACAGGAAAACAGCATACACCTACAATGACCAGGAATTACAATCACATGCCACAATTTACAAGCAAACTGCACCAGAAAAACAATAATGAAAACAAGAGACAAGCATAAATAACGATAGGAACTCAGGATAGCCGGACTTGGTACCGGCACTAGCAAAAGCCAGTGGTAGGGTTAAACCGGTTTATGGGTACCCAAAACCTCCCCTTTCTCTATCCCGTTTCCCTATAGTATCATAAACATGCGAATAAAACCCAATACAGTTAGACTTCTAACTCAATGACCACTATCTTGGAACAAAAAAGCAAAAGACAAAACGTAATTTTGAAAGAAGGGTCAAAGAGTGCTCGCCGCTAAACTGCCAGCTAGCTCAAGGAATCTAGTCTGCTGGTAAAACACTGTCGCACTACGGAAGAAAAATCAAACTCAAAACTCCCCGAAGGGTTTAGTAAAGAGTCTTCATGTATTTCAGTAGATATCGGCAGTATCAATGAGAGGCCAGTATATATGTAAAGTCTTCAGGTCACTGGAATCCAAAGCCAATTTAACGGATTTGTTCAGAATATCTCGTCGATATCCATATATATAAGTTATGTCCTAGTTTTTCTGGATTCTTTATCAGTTTTTGACATTTTTTAACAACATTTCCATAAAATCGAGGATGAGAAATGCCCTTTGTAATTAGCTGTTTGCGAGTCACCTTTTTTTCCTTTTTATCTGTTCTGTTGTGGTTGTTTTTCATTTTTACATTTTTAAGTATCTATCTCTGAATTGTAGCCTACTTTCAACATTTTTATTTTTCTGAAAATGTGTAGGTAATAATACGGGATTTTTGAGTCGTGTTTACTCCGGGAACAAATCTATTATTATACGAAAAAAATCAATACACCAATACCTTGAGAGATTAATGAACACTGTTAAGCTAAGGGTGATTTATATTTAATCAGTTTGTAGCGCTTCAGGTTAATTGTTTTTCGTCAATTAAAATTTATTTAAATAATTGTCATGTAGGACAAATTATTAGTACACTTCAAATTCATAAATAGTTAATTTCAAGAGATAAGGAATCCAGTTATCCGACGCACTGGTATTTTAGATGATCGTTTTCGGCTTCAGTTTCACGAGAGTTCCTACCTCGAAAATCCCGTATTGACTGAAATGTATCAAACAACTTTTCACTTTTAGATGAAAGGTACATGTATTTTATCGGTATGAGATGCTAATATGTAGATAATTTATGTTATTTGATTGAACAAAAATGAAGTTCTGTATAAACCTAAAGTTTCTGTCCCTTTTTTAATTGTAGGAGCTAAGACTTTGTTAACATCTGGACGCGATTTTGCTCAAGATTTATTTTTACCAGCACCTGAATCGGTTTTCAGTGACTCGGCTGCAGGGCTTCCCTGTGCGTCCCAAGTTGGTGGAAACGGTAGTGCCCTTTCTAGTCATAAACGAAAAGATTGACTGCGAACCATTGTAGTCAAACTATGCGGAGAAATACCACGATCAATGCAGTATAAGTTCTCTTAAGAGAGCAGTTGAAGTGTCGTATAGAAGGCTAAATTTCCTAAACACATTCAATCAAAACTCGTTGCACAGGTTATCCCTTTTACCGTTGTTTCTTTTTTCTTTAACTACATTTTATTGAATTGATTAATTTGTTCTCGCCCAGATATGGATGAAATATTGCTAACTGCACGTAAAACTCGACTTAATCAATCAATCATTCTTGAGATATTTGAACACAGTAAAAACTATGTTATGAACAAAATAAATTAAATATTTGACCTACCGCATTGTAATTTAAATAAAACATTTAATAATTGTTTATCTCGAAATTAAACAGAATGTTTCCTAGCACTATAAGTATGGTCACTCTTCAGGTTTTTGAAACTACCAATTTTGAATTCTATGATTTTATTCATGATGATGAAAAATTTTACACTCTAACCCCCACTTTTCTTTTCAAAATATGATTGTATACATCTTTAATGAATTTTTGACGAAGTTTGATGAAATTCTTGATGTCATTTCTTTCAATGCATTTCAAAGGTTGATAGCTTTGATGTAAAGTAAATGGAAAGTGTAGAAAAGTTCGGTTTCGCTCCAAAATTTCAGGCACTCGTAACATAAAAACAGCCACACTGACCTATTGACATGGTGTATTATCAATGTTCTAATAATAAAAATATTCAATTTAAAACCTTGATATATACACGTGAGGAGTGACCATTCTTAAAACACACGTACCTTTCATCTAAAAGTGAAAAGTTGTTTGATACATTTCAGTCAACTTTTATAAGTCAGGCAATAATTTCTGGATGATCCTTAATATTTTTTCTCGCATTTGAGGCAGTTATATATAATTCAACGGTGTGTCAAATCATGGCGACGACCGCAAAAAAGTTCTGTGGTGATAATTTGAATTTTGCGTTGACAAACCCTTGGAATAAAAGTCTTTGATATGGTAATATCGCCCATTGCACATTCCAATTCTTTCAAATTATTTTTGACCTTGACAATATTTAAACTCGTCGATTGTGGGCTATGATTTTGATGTTGACATCTTCCAATCATTCTACGTTATTTTAGAATTTCACTTTTGTAACCCGCCTCCCTACACAAAACTCTCCCAAATATGATATCTGAAAAGTCTAATTAAATGAAGATTTTACCTGGTTTAGGTTCTTTGAGTTTCAATTACATGACTACAGATCACTACAGCTCGCGTGACCGCTGCAAAGAAAGTGTGTTAGTTTAGTTTTTCTTTACTAAGAATTAGCTGAAAGCTAAAACTTTTGTCAATAATTTGTGCAATCAATCTTTAAAACACACATTTTCTTGATCTCAAAAGAACGAAGATGAATATGTATAAATCTTAATTTGTACTGCATTAATGGTCCTGTTCTAATGTTCTAAAGTGGGTAAGTATAAATTTAGTAAATACTTATTAAATAAAACGAACCAAATGTTCAAAATGGAAATTTAAGGTGTTTCGGGCATCTTCCATCGTTTTAAATTCCTATTAAAACTTTTCCTCCAATGTTATTATTCTAATAAACTTCAATAGATTTCAGAGAGTCTATGCCTTTGCATCATTTCATGGTCATGTAAGCTTGATGCCCTGATACATCTAAAGTTACACAATTTTGAAAATTGATTTACGTCGAATAGCATTTGGTCGCTGCAACAACTCTCACTTTTCTTTGTCATATACACACTTAAACGTTATTGCAAGATGTTAAAATTCAAAGAAAGTCACTGTATCCCTGATAATTACATATATTTCGGATTAAAAAAATAAATGAAGTTATCATTCGATGTGTTTGGTACGTATATTTGAGATGATGGATGAATGGTGCAATTATGGCGTTTCCAGAGCTGAAGATGTACAGAAGAGGTCTCGAATTGGTTTGTGTCAACGACTGCATATTCATTTAGATTTATCGGGAATTATAAGGTTCAAAACAATCAATATATTTTCTTATTGGTGCATTTTGGGTTGACATGATGGCTATCTATTGTCAACTACATACATGTCTTATTCGACAATCAACATATTTATACCCGAGTATATGCAGTTATTGTTCATTGTATTCTCTTTTCTGCTCCAAATGTTCTGATTTTATCAGCACTGAAGATACGCAAGTTGTTAAATCGGCCATTTTCAAAAACAAAATTTACATTAGCTTCGGTATCTTGTAATTTTTTATTTCAATTGCCTTCAACCAGGATGGCAAGCCATTAAAAAGCATTATACGTGTCAAATTAACTGTTATTGTACATGGTATAAACATCTTACCCGGTATCTTGTATTTGTGATAACAATTGTAAGTTGGCAATAGGGCAAAATGTTTGCCCCCACCCCCCGTTATCCATTTGTACTGTTAAATCGAATAACTTAATACCTAAGTTACTGTGAATTTATTATCTGCATATGCAAACTGCTTCCGATATCACACCCCCAAAAAATTACTGCTAAAAACATTTTCTGATATACACAATAGGACTCGAAATTAAAAAAAAAAACCACTAACACCATCATAATATTTTACGAAAGGATATGGAGTAAATGAACATGAGACCATAACACATATGTTTACTCCAACTGCAATAATTTTAATGAGCTGTATGGCTATTTCGGAAATTAATTCCTCATCAACAGCACTAGAACCCAAACAAGGGAAATCATTAGTTCAACATATGTTAAAAATGCATAAAACCAAACGATATCCGAATAATCAGTAATATCAAATATAGCTAAGGAAAAACTACGATGGAGGGAGTTAATCCTTGGTTTTTAGAATTTACATAAATTTAGATAATAGTTATTGAACAAAGTGTACATGAGATATTATCTTATGTACAAGTACATCATAAGCATTATATCGGGACTTTACATTGACAACTCTTGACGTCACCATGATTTTACAGACCGTTACAATGTTTCTATTTCACAGATGATAATGTATTTCCTTTGGTTGATCGAGGGTTTATTACCGGGTTGAAAAACACCAACTGTGACAAAACCTTGCTTTTTTATTTGGAATTTCCTTTTTCTGCCTTTTCACTTCAGCTCTCGTTTACCGATGATGTGTTTCTGTTTAGTTAAGCGTCAATGTTCATAACTAAGTTTCTTCGCATATTATATACATACAAGAGGAGAATATTGTCTTGTATTGTATTACGTCTAAATTCATAAGGTAGTCACTGAATTTGAAAGGAAAGGATAACTTAATAGCCGGAACCGTGAAAAAAGGCTTATTGTTGCCTCCATACATTGTATATTTTACGAAAGGATATGGAGTAAATGAACATGAGACAATAACACATATGTCAACTCCAACTGCATTAATTTTAATGAGCTGTATGGCCATTTCGGAAATTTATTCCTCATCAGTAGTCTGTTTAATTGCAAGGTTGCTTTGAGTTCATTTGTCTCTACTGTAAATGCAAGGCTTGCCTGAAATTCATTTGAACGCATCCTAGCATTCAAACAAACAGAATCTTATTTTATGCTTTCGCACCTGAATTCCTGTACATAGATGAGTTCATATATCATGTCAGCATTCTCAAAATGTACTCGATTTTACAAAAAATGCGAGAAACTGCTAGAAAAATCCTGAAGACTTGGACGCAACTTACATTCTTAACGTAAAAGTGGATATCAACGGACTATTCTACACGAATTCTTTGAATTGACTTTGGTATTTTACTTGTATACTGGCTTATCACTGATACTGCCAATGTTATTGAAATACATGACGACTCTTTATCAAACCCCTCGGGAAGCTTTGAGTTTGATTTTTCCGTAAATGTACTCATTGTTAAAAGTTTTTATGCAGTTGTTCATATGCCAAGGTCAAGGTCACGAGGTCAAATATTCTGGTACCAATTAAATGGTTTTGCCACAAGGAATACACATGCAAATATACAAGCCATAATACTTACTATTTAAAAAAGATATACCAAATAATAAAGTTCGATATCTTTTTCAAAAAGACCATCACACACCAAGGTCAAGACAATGAGGTCCAAACGTCTGGTATCCTTTGAAATGCCTTGCCACAAGGTATACACATGCTAAATATGAAAGCCCTCTCACTTACCATTCAAAAGATATAACCAATGTTATAGTTCTGGTAGACAAACAGACAAACCAAAAACTATATGCCCCCCTCCGAATCTCCGATTCATCAAGGCATAAAAAAAAAACAAAAAACCAAAAAACAAAAACCAAAAAACAAAGATGCCTAGTCATTATAATGACTTTTGCATTGCCACAAAAGGACACCTTCACAATTCGTTTTTTCTACAAATAAACGAAGTCAATTTATTCCGCCCTACGAGATAAGTTGAGCTTATGATGCAATCTTAGAATAAAACATAAAAAAGTAATATATTAAAGTCAAATTATCTCCCCTTCATGGTATTGGACAATTATCATGTTCCTTCATGCACATCTGCATATTCTTTTTCCTTTGTGTAAAGTTACATCGGGTTCCTGGGAGGTAATCNTGTGATAACAATTGTAAGTTGGCAATAGGGCAAAATGTTTGCCCCCACCCCCCGTTATCCATTTGTACTGTTAAATCGAATAACTTAATACCTACGTTACTGTGAATTTATTATCTGCATATGCAAACTGCTTCCGATATCACACCCCCAAAAAATTACTGCCAAAAACATTTTCTGATATACACAATAGGACTCGAAATTAAAAAAAAACACTAACACCATCATAATATTTTACGAAAGGATATGGAGTAAATGAACATGAGACCATAACACATATGTTTACTCCAACTGCAATAATTTTAATGAGCTGTATGGCTATTTCGGAAATTAATTCCTCATCAGCAGCACTAGAACCCAAACAAAGGAAATCAATAGTTCAACAAATGTTGAAAATGCATAAAACCAAACGATATCCGAATAATCAGTAATATCAAATATAGCTAAGGAAAAACCACGATGGAGGGAGTTAAGCCTTGGTTTTTAGAATTTACATAAATTTAGATAATAGTTATTGAACAAAGTGTACATGAGATGTTATCTTATGTACAAGTACATGTACCATCATTAGCATTATATCGGGACTTTACATTGACAACTCTTGACGTCACCATGATTTTACAGACCGTTACAATGTTTCTATTTCACAGATGACAATGTATTTCCTTTGGTTGGTAGAGGGTTTATTACCGTGCTGAAAAACACCAACTGTTACAAAACCTTGCTTTTTTATTTGGAATTTCCCTTTTCTGCCTTTTCACTTTCAGTTCTCGTTCACCGACGATGTGTTTCTGATATGGCTTTTTCATTACACACCAAGGTTAAGATCATGACTTCCAAACGTCTGGTAGCCTTTAAAAGGTCTTTCCACAAGGTATACACATGTAAAATATGAAAGCCCGATCACTTACCATTCAAAAGATATATCCAATGTTAAATTTCTGGTAGACAAACAGACAGACCAAAAAATATATGCCCCCTCCGAATCTTCGATTCATCAAGGCATAAAAAAAAAAAAAAAAAAAAGAAAGAGAGAAAAAAAAAACCAAATACCGAAGTTGCCTAGTCACTATAATGACTTTTGCATTGCCACAAAAGGACACCTTCACAATTCGTTTTTTCTACAAATAAATGAAGTCAATTTATTCCGCCCTACGAGATAAGTTAATTTAGCTTACGATGCAGTCTTAGAATAAAACATCAATAAAAAGTTACATATTAAAGTCAAACGATCTCCCCTTCATGGTATTGGACAATTATCATGTTCCTTCATGCACATCTGCATATTCTTTTTCCTTTGTGTAAAGTTACATCGGGTTCCTGGGAGGTAATCATGGACAGACAGAAATACAGGCTGATTCCTTTATACACCCTAAACTTCGTTAACGGGGAGTATAAGTATAATGCCAAGTCTGAATTAGAAATATGCCTAGAAAAGAACAGTTATGCCTCGCCTTAAGTGAATTTACTTAAGGATAGGCATATGCTTCAGATTAGTCAAAATTAAAGTTTAGGCAAAGCATATTATTATTATACTTAAGGCTAGGCATAACAGCTATTTTATTTTTCCAAATATGATCAACTCTCGCCTATATTTCTTAATTGTAGCCGAAAATTGACCTTCCGAGTATTTCACGGTACCCGTGTTAGCGTAGTATACCGCTATTCAAGTCTCACGATTCATTGTCAAACAATATCGAGGTATTGAAGATATAAATATTCAGTGAACATTTGATAAAAAACGTTTTTTTATGATATGCATATTTTATTAAAAAACGACAGGTATATATATATTTTTTTTCAAAATCAATTAATATGGAAGCATTGTATGTTAAATCCAAAACATAAAAATGTATTGTCAGTCTCCATATTATTTCTTTATATATTCATCATTCATGGTCTTTTCGAACGTTACTGCACCATTTTTGATTGTTTTTGGCTTACTCTTTTCACTGGCTTACTCTTTTCACTGGCTTACTCTTTTCACTGGCTTACTTTTTTCACTGGCTTACTCTTTTCACTGGCTTACTTTTTTCACTGGCTTACTCTTTCACTGGCTTACTTTTTTCACTGGCTTACTCTTTTCACTGGCTTACTTTTTTCACTGGCTTACTCTTTTCACTGGCTTACTTTTTTCACTGGCTTACTCTTTTCACTGGCTTACTTTTTTCACTGACTTACTTTTTTCACATTATTTAGTTTTGTATAAAGTGAAGTTTGACGCAATTCACACCAATTACGGATATCAACAACTATTTATTTTCCTCAGTTACCGACATCACCACGATATTTTATGTTGCTAATTTCTCCATCAAGCGATTAAATTATGAAAACATTCTTGGGCAATTAAATTCCAAATTTACTAGCACTTCTAACAAGACATGAAATATAGCAGAATAAATCTTTATTATCACAAAATCGGCAATCACAATATTAAGCCGAAACATTGTCCGCCATTTTGCTATATTAGTAGTTACAGATATCACATTTACCCCAGTGGCAATGGGTATCCAGACAAAATGACAGTGTTTTACCAGAAGACTATGTTCCTCGACCTAACCGGCAGTTTAGCGGCGAGCACTCTTTGACCCATCTTTCTAAATTACGCTTTGTTCTTTTCTTTTTTTTCCAAGATAGATAGAGTTATAGTAATCTACCTATATTGGGTTTATTTCATATGTTTACTATAGTATAGGGAAACCGGATAGAGAAGCGGGAAGTTTGGGTACCCAGAATCCGATTTAATCATACCGCTAGCTTTTGCTAGTACCCTTACCAAGTCCGACTATCCCTAGTTCCCATCGTTACTAACGTTTGTTTCTAGTCTCTGATTTATGTTTTTTAGTGCAGTTCCCTTATGAATTGTGGCATGCGATTGTAATTGTCGGCCATTGCAGGTGTTCATTGTTATCTTTTGTTTGTTATTATTAATATGACCTATATTTTTGTTTGAACAACTCGCATCTAAATTCATATAGCTTTTCATATCTTTTTATTTTGCATATGAAAATGAAAAATTATGTCAACATCTTGAAAAAATAGATCGCAAATGATTATTAATAAAAAGACAATCCTTGTTATTGTTGATTATTTATTCATTGTCGCTTGTTTTATAGTAAACGTCCGTATTAGACTTACAATCCTTATACGGAATGAAATAATTCACAAAATTTGCTATATACAAATATTTGACCTCCTATACTAGTATTCTACCTCGTAATTCTGTTCAACAGATCAGTATAAAAACATGAAATGTCAGTTTACAGTTTGACATCCAAGCACCTTTAGTTAGTTGGTCTAAGGGGCTCCGCCTACAGAGCATCCTCTAGTGAGACATAGAGGAATATGCTATCTTTGCCCAACCATTTGAAGAGAAACCGTGTGGAAAAATGTCAGGCTCAATGTTTTGTAAACAATGAAGACCAATTCACTGAGAGAACTTTTAATGGAAGTTGTTAAGCAAAAAAAAAAAAAAAAAAAAAAAAAAAAAAAAGATCCGGATGTTATCCATTTATCCTGTTTTTATGGCAATCAAAAATTAGTGTCCCATTAGTACCAAGTTCTAATCCACCCTTATTCCCTCCCTTTCAATTATATTTTATTCTATTTTTTTGCATTTTCATTGAAAATAGTTTTCTTAAATAGCTTAAGTATGGCTTATAATGCACTTGTAGAATCAAATATCGCGAAAACATGGATCAACCCATTTTACATTTACGTGCTATTTTATATTGCAGATTTCCTTATTCCAATTGTAGTTCTCGGCACTTTCTTTACAATAGGAAGTGTACTAGCTAAATGTATTGTTGACTACGGGGAGTTGAATTGCAGAAATTTCTCTCTGACAGAAGTTCCTAAGTTAAAAAATGCTGGTGGAATTTACATATTGTAAGATATTTCTTTTAAACTCTAGTTGGTAGTTAGTTACTTGTTGTTCTCTTATGATGCACGCTTATTATATATTCCTTTCACGAATAGTTATTTGTGGTACATAACGAGACTTTGAAGCTGGAGTTCGATATGAACTTGTTGAATAGGTTTTACAGGAATTTCATTGGTCGAGCGCCAAGTAATGACACATCACGCGTGATGTGCTATTATTTTTTCGACGTTTTTATTGGATCACTGTGAAATCTCGTTGGCCGTGTTATCCCTTTTTAGTCGAGTTTGCAAAGATTAATGCGACATTCAGAAGCAGTGCTAGTGATTAATTGAAATCAAATCCAACTCAGAAATGTAAAATTGAATTACAAAAACAAGATAACACCTACAATGCCCGGGAACTACAATCACATGCCACCATTGACAAGAGAACTGCACATGAAAACAAGAGACAAACATAAATAACGATAGGAACTCGGGATAGCCGGAGTAGGTACCGGCACTAGCAAACGAATTAAAAATAGACGCTTTTTATTCTGACCAATTGCTGGTAAACCGTTTTTCACAGTACATTTACAGAAGTCAGGAATGCAGTCAAAAATACATTTATAATTACCCTAGTCTTTACTCCCAAATACAAAGAAAATGATTTTGTGTTCGTCTATCCTACAACTTTGCCTGAAAAGTATGGATGAAAGACGAACAGAATGAGTGCAAGATATTCATGTAGTTTCAAGATCATTTCTATCAATGATAAAAAAAGTCATCAAGCTAAGTTTCAATGTATGTATTTTACATTTGTATAATTTTTGAGGCGAACAAATGTGTTGTAACCAGTGGCAATTTTCACTTAATACTAGGACAAATCTGTCGACGATTTCTTAGGAATATAAAATTCCAAATATGTAGTGGTTACCAAAATTCACTTTAACGCTTACCTTCTTTTTAAGCTTAATTAATTTCTCATTATTCTTTGAATCATATCTTAACCTTGTTTATGATCACTTAAAATTTTGGTTTGAAGCTACTTTCAATACTTCTTGCCAAAGAAATGTAGCACTATCAAAATTTGTAATTCAAGCATTTACCGTGATATTAGAACACAAAAACTGTTTAACTTTTATATAAAAAAAAGGCCTAGAAGTAAACCTACATATCTGAACAAATACGCTATTCATTCGGGTTGGCATAAATGCTAAAAAGTCTATGTTGGAAATTTCACATTGAAAATTGTACGCCTTTTCAGTAAAAGCCATGTAGCACAAATAATGCTATACCCAACTATCACAGATACCATCAATGCAAGTTATTTGACTTGTAGGCTATATTGTTTTGTATCAACTATTTGTTTTACTCTTAGTTCATTCTTCTGATGTTTTTAAAGATGGCCCTGTGGTAAATCCTCTGTTCGAAATCACTCGTTGAATAACTTTTAATCCAACGAAAATGGTCGAAAGCGCATTTCATAATGTCCGCCGTTAAACACCATATTCTATTAAAATGTTTCACACTCTATGTAAAAAAATTTTAATTACTAAAAACGAGGAAATTTACGCGGGGTGTTATTTTTGCGATTTTGTAGGATTAATATTTTGCGAGGGGGTAATTTGCGCCCTCAAATTCTTTAACATTTGATGATGTCATTACGATGATGTCATTACCTTACAAATAACACTTCAGAAACCAAAGTAGTAGCGTGGGGTAAATAACCGCGTATTTTTCTTGATCGTGAATATAGCGAAAATTACCCCCACAAGTAAATTTTCACGTTTACAGCATTTTAAGGGGGTTTTGAACTACTCTACTAAACATTGTGAATATGTATATAAAAACGGGGATGTAGTATTCACGAAGGTATTTAAATAGTTAAACACCGATGAATATCTACAAAAATATATGTTTCGGTATTAGAAATATAGTTTCTACAACGAGAACTAAGTTGATTATGAAATTTCTCACATCGAGTTAAATAAATTTTGCAAATGTTTAAAAACGAGGCTTGCCGAGTTTTTAAAAATTTGAAAATTTATTTAACAAGATTTAAGAAATTTCATAATAAACGTGTTAAAGTTGTAGAAAATGTTTCCTTAATTCCATTATGTGAAATGCCGATGATTATGTTTAAATAGATTTGGCGGGAAATTTCACGTGAGTTGTTCTCTCACTAGAGACGAGAAATATTTTTATCACACTGGTCAGGCGTTGCTTAAATTTGCTAGAAAGTAGAGAAATATAGTTTCTATAACGAGAACTAAGTTGATTATGAAATTT
>MJUU01041469.1:0-19164 GCA_002080025.1 Modiolus philippinarum
GATTGATCCCCTGTCAAAATTTTGGACCCCTCGTAGCACCCATACTATTAGAGATACGACCTAATACATGTCATCACTCGATTAAGATGGTCAAAGTTATCCCAAAAACATATATAACACGTCTATAGTACTCGACTTAGAATAATTTGTATTTTGGGCCATTCCCGAAATTTTATTGCATCGAGCAATATTTTCATTCTGCAACTAACAGCCGAATTGAACAGACGTTCCCAGTGAAGATAAACAGAACAAAGGTAAGTGAACTTCAATAATTAATTTAGATAAAAATATAAGTTAATAAAAATTTTTAAATTAAAGTTTAATTGACCGATTAAGTTATGAAATGAGACCAAAAAATAATCAAAAATACAGAATTAAATAAGTAATCAATAATAATGTAATGTAGTTATATAGAAAAGTGTATTGATAAAACACAATGTTGTTATATAGTAATGTGTATTACCTTTTACAGATGCATTCATGCGGATATTGTCACCAGTCCTTTGACAGCAGAAGAGAATTGTTGAGCCACTACAGAATGTTTAGAGATCATATGACCTTTGCCTGTAGCATTTGCCCAAAGCGGTTTACGAGGAAAGCTAACTTAGAAGCACATCTTAAAAACCACGAAAAGCCCAGATTCCAATGTATGGAGTGCCGTGCAATCTTCTGTAGACCAACTGCATTAGAGCGTCACAATCGTGAAAGACATCAAGTGGGCGGAGCCAGTACCAAGTCCAAAAGACCAGAAGACATGTTTGAGTTAAAGATCAAAGGGCGGAAAAGTGTACCAAGGTTTCATACCACAGCTACGCAGTACGAAATTCAATTCAAAGAGATCAATGCTAAAAGTCTTCCTGAAGTTTTACAAACCTTGCACCAGATATTCGATGCCGTTTTGAAAGAGGTGTCCACACTTACCAAGTCCGAAGACTTAATGCAGATAACATTACAAACTCCAGTTTTAGACTTTCCCATTACGATGCCGTTTATGAGGGTTGATCAATTGTCCAGTAATTTATTATTGGATGAAGTGGAACGAGTTCTGCAATCAAATGAGGAATTGACCTTAGCTGAAGGTATCGATATGGAAGTCATCCATGTAAACATGTCGGTAGGTAGCGGGAGGAAGAAAACAAATTATATTGATACCACAAAATTTCTTGCTACTAAAAAATCCATTATCGAAATAAAAAATAAAGACGACCTGTGTTGTGCCCGTGCTATCGTCACGGCTAAGGCTAAACTTGATGGACACGAACAATGGAATTCTATTCGACAAGGGAGGTATATCCAGAAAGAGTTGGCGTTGGAACTACACGTCAGAGCAGGTGTGCCTTTACAACAATGTGGTGTCGAAGAAATCAAACGGTTCCAGGAATACCTTCAAGATTATCAAATTAACGTCGTATCCAAAGAGCAATGTCACACTGTTATATACAAAGGACCAGACGCTTTGAAGAGAATCTATCTCTTTTATCATGACAACCATTACGATGTCATTACCAGAATGCCTGGTTTCCTATCTCGTGTATATTATTGCCATAAATGTGACAAAGGATATAGTACTAGAGAAGAACACGCCTGTAACGAACCTTGTCACCATTGCCGTAAAATTCACGATCCAGCAGAAAAAGAAGAATGGATACATTGTGAGAGCTGCGACCGTTACTTGAGGGGGACAATTTGTTATGATTTGCACAAACAATCAACAAAAGCTGGGCATTCAACATGTAAAAGTTACTACAAATGCAAGAACTGTGGAAAAACAGTGAATAAACGTATGGGAGAACATACTTGTGGAAATGTCTTCTGTAAAATATGTAAAGATTATTATCCACCAGGACATCAGTGCTATATACTACCCGCTAATACATAAAAGAAACAGAAGAATCAGACCTACATATTTTTTGACTTCGAATGTACACAAGACGACCTTGTCCAATGCGAAGAAGGATACCGGTCAGACGAAACTGGTAAATGTTCAAACTGTAAACATTTCAAGTGCGGTTCCTACGAACATCAACCGAATCTATGCGTAGTGCACAAAGTCTGTTTGAATTGTATGAATAAGGACATTGATGAATACACAACCTGTGAAAAATGTGGTAAAAACGAATTAGTATTTTCCGGACCTCAAACTACCGACGAATTTTGCCGTTGGTTGTTTTCTGGTGATAACAACGGAGCCACTGTCAGGTATCCAATTTTAAACTACTTATATTCTCAAGGAATATTACCAGATGTTATCCCGAATGGAACGAAGAACATGGCCATCACCGTTCCAGACTGCAACATTCGAATGATAGATTCAATGAACTTTTTACCGATGGCATTATCCAGACTACCAAAAATGTTTGGCTTGACTGAATTGAAGAAAGGATACTTTCCTCACCTGTTCAACACCAAAGAAAATCAATCCGCCGTACTCAACAACCTGCCGGATATGAAATTTTATCAACCGGATAGAATGAAACCAGAAGAAAGACATACATTCTTCGAATGGTACTACGCACACTGGAATTGCCGGTTCAACTTACAACAAGAACTGTTAGGTTATTGCCGCTCTGATGTTGACATATTGAGAAAGGCCTGTCTAAAGTTTCGTGAATTATTCATTGAGATGACATCCACCGACGGACAAGGTGGAATCGATCCATTCCAGCAATGCATTACGATAGCATCAGCCTGCAATTTAGTATTCCGCACTTTATTTTTAAAACCGAACACTATTGGCATCATACCAGCTCTAGGATATCGGCCGGAAGAGAAACATTCCATCAAAGCAATGAAGTGGCTACAATACCTATCGGCAACAGAGGGTGTCAACATACAACATGCAAGAAATGGAGGGGAAAAACAAATCGGACCCTATAAAGTGGACGGATATTACGAGAACGAAAACGGAAAATACGTATTGGAGTTCAACGGAAAGTTTTGGCACGGCTGTTTACATTGTTATAGTGCTGACACAGTCAATCCAGTCAATGGCATGACCATGAGTGATCTTCATCAACGAACCATGGAAAAGAAACGTTACTTGGAAGGTCAAGGTTACATCTATATTGGTAAATGGGAATGTGAGTTTGACAAAGAGGTTCGGGAAAATGAAAGTTTAAGAAACTTTATCCAACAAACCGAGATGATCACTCCTTTGGGGCCCAGAGACGCCTTTTATGGTGGAAGAACCGAAGCATTTAAACTGTACGAAAAAGACCAGGACATATCGTATGTAGATGTCACTTCACTGTACCCCTACATCAACAAGACCGGAAAAATTCCCGTGGGGCATTCTGAGATCATCACGGAAAACTTCACTGACGTTCAACACTACGAAGGACTCATCAAATGTAAAGTACTGCCACCTAGAGGACTCTACATTCCAGTGCTCCCTACGAAAATCAATAACAAGTTATTATTTACCTTATGTAAAACTTGTGCCGACACACATCAACAGACTCCGTGCCAGCATACTGATGAGCAACGAGCATTACCCGGAACTTGGGTGATAGACGAAATCAAGAAAGCTTTGGATCATGGATATAAAATTGAACAGATATACGAAGTGT
The DNA here is from genome assembly GCA_002080025.1 of Modiolus philippinarum. Classification (NCBI taxonomy): domain Eukaryota; kingdom Metazoa; phylum Mollusca; class Bivalvia; order Mytilida; family Modiolidae; genus Modiolus; species Modiolus philippinarum. Next base: position 3,570 of record MJUU01041469.1, read on the forward strand.
GGCATTTTGACACGGAGCAATACGACCAAGCAACAAAGACAGGAGGACTTTTCACCGAATATATTAATACCTTTCTTAAAATGAAGCAGGAAGCCAGTGGGTGGCCAGAATGGTGTCAAACTGAAGAGGATAATTGGAGGTACATCAGAGAGTACCATGAAAAGGAAGGTATTCTCCTCGAGTACGATAAAATCCAAAGAAATCCAGGGTTACGAGCTTTAGCCAAGTTGATGTTGAACAGCTTTTGGGGAAAATTTGGACAGAGAAGCAACCTACCCCAAATCAAATACGTGTGTGATCCGGCAGAATACTTTGACATGTTTACCAGCGATCAGATTCTCATCATGGGTATCAGTTTTGTCAGCGATGAGATGGTCGAAATGAGATATCCATATAAAGACGAATTCGTTGAGGAATCCGGACGTACCAATGTGGTTATTGCTGCTTACACTACCGCCCAAGCAAGACTGAAGTTGTACAGTTATTTGGAGAAGTTGAATACCCGTACCCTATATGTCGACACCGATTCCATCGTTTATACATCTCAACCTGGAGAATGGAAACCCGAATTGGGAGATTACCTAGGGGACCTTACGAACGAAGTACCAAACAACAAAATTACGGAGTTCGTGACTGGAGGACCGAAAAACTATGCCTACAAATTGGAAAGACATGACAAGGGCGGACATATGACCATATGTAAAGTGCGAGGAATCACACTAAACTACAGAAACTCTTTAATGATCAACTTCGATACGTTAAAACATATGATCACTAACAATAGAGACGACGTGAAGACCGTAACAGATGATTTCAAAATAAAGAGGGACCAAAAGAGGTTATTGACCGTGCATCAAGACAAAGATTACAGGATCGTGTTCGATAAAAGGGTCGCCATGGATGATTTAAGCACAAAACCTTATGGCTTTTAAATTATACAGGCATCATGAGGATAGCTCTCCGACCCATGATAGCTTAATGACGGAGAAAATGAAATATGTATACTTGAAACTAGTTGATTATTTAATTAGTATAAGAAAGGAAACTCCCTCAGAGAAACGAAAGAAAAACGACTATGAAGAAGTACATATAAAGAAACAAAAAAGAAGGTTAGAGTTACGGTTGGGAAACAGGCCAGAACAAAACAAGGCAGAACAGAACAGGGAAATAAATCGATAGAAAACAACACAATGGTTTGGGATTAATGGTATTGCACAAACAAGGGAGACAACTCAAATAATAGAAAAGCACGTCCAGGCTCAGGAAATACATTTAAAGAACTTCCGGGGTAATTTTTACAACACAAAAATGAAAATAATTAGTTACCCAAACATAGAGGGTTAGAGTTGGGTTTTAGGTATAATTAGGTGTGTTAGTTAAGGTCATGAAGGGTTACGTTAGGGATTATAAGTTTAATATATGACTAAATATCTTCCAGCGTCCCACCACTCTCACACCGCTACATTACCTTTGGGATGCTCTACGTTCAAGACGCAGGAAGACGGGGCTGAAGATATTATACATAATGAAAGGGATATCCGGGAAGAGGTCGGGCTTGAAATGTAAATCCAACTACAAATATATATAAGGGACATGTCAAAACAACCATATCACTATACAAGTAAACGGGTTCAGACATACAAACAGAAATGGCTTTCAAAAACTGATAATTGACCAATCAAGGCGATCGATAATTTCGGAGGAAATTTGGAAAGAACTTTAACATATGATCCAAAGTGACCCGATTCACTACTTCCGTCTCACCTACCCATTTTCCGTCTCACCCAACCGCCTGGGTGAGAACACCTACACGATCTTTTTCCCGCGGTTTTTGTGTCCGCTTGACATTTAAATTGCAATGGTCTTCTTGTTTTTTCTTTTTAGATAAGCACATTTTCCAAAACGTCGACTTATAAAGCTGTGTTTTTTACTCTTGACACCTATTACATGTACGAGATAATTCTGAAAATAATTTAAACTCGACAACATTCAAAAATCCCGCTCGAATCTTATGACGTCATAAAAAGTGACGTAACTCCCGTAAGTAAACAAAAGTGAGGAAGGTCAAATTTCAGATCAAACGATTTCAGTGTATAAGTAAACACAAATGAAAAGCCAGAGTAAGCCAAGTAAATAATTGTGTAATGTAATATGTTTTGAATTATTTAATGTCAACAGAGATCCAACTTTATGCTTGATAGTACGAAACATGATATCCAATGGCTGTCAAAATCAGCAACTGCCCGTTTGTGTTGGCAGGGTGAGAAAACAAATCAAACACGGGTATGTGTGCGGGACAAGGTAAATCTCACACACCCTCGGGCAAGATTAGGTAGTCTCTGACTCGGCGAAGCCTCGTCAGAGACAACCTTAATCTTGCCCTTGGGTGTGTGAGATTTCCTTGTCTCGCACACCCACCCGTGTTAGATTCATATTGTCTCACACCGCCCCATGTAAGACAGCCTCGTGCATACTATGACGTCAATGACGTCATGGTTAGTCGCTAAGTAATGGCGGATGGTAAGGACAACATGGCGGCGCCGAAAGACGTTTTTATTAACAAAAGTAAGAAAATAAATCAAACACCGTTGAAAATGCAAGATTTAGAAATCTCAGACACCCTCGGGTAAGATTTCAATGGTTCTCTGACTCGGCAAGCCTCGTCAGAGAAATATTGAAATCTTACCCTTGGGTGTCTGAGATTTCTTGATCTTGCCTTTTCACCGGAGCCAGATTCATATAATAAAGCAATAACAGTACATTATTTGAATACCCGAGGGCGTCAATCGTAGATTTGACGGTCAAAATGCAGTTTATAGGCGACGCGAAGCGGAGCCTGTAAACGGATATTTTGACCGTCAAATCAAGATTGACGCCCTCGGGTATTCAAATAATGTACTGTTATTGCGATTCTAATGCATCAAATCAATTTTATGTTCTTTTTTTAACTTGTGTATTTATAACTATATTAGGAACCAGACAAAACAGGGAACCTACTTTGTCCCAGGTGTGTAGATGGTGGAATTGACGGTCAGTTTTGACCAATCAAAACCTTCGTTATATAAATGTTGCATTAGAATCTTTTTTTTATTGTCTCTAGTACAAACTCTGTACAAACGTATTGGAGACCTACATCAAACTGGGTGGTCGCAGTGGAGTCGTAGCAAGGACGTAGTTTGAAAGTAGAAAAGACGCGATGAACGCAGAAGAAACGTAGTAAGGACTTAATAGACCTACAAGGAACTTGGTCACAGACTTTAAAGACGTATCGCGATCTTAGCACTGACGTAGAGAAATCGTTGTAAAAACTTTATAGCTATATTTTTATCCCGTTTTCACTACGTTCCAGAAAGTTTTAAGAACGTACTAAGATCTTGATGGTCTTCGTCCCAGTGTGAAGGGGGCTTACTCCTTTCGCTTCAAAACAATTTTTCACAATAACTTCCAATATGATTGTTTTGTTATGGATTGCATCGCGCAATGATATTTATTGTGAAAATTGAGACTGAATATCGCATGATCTCTGGTTCAGACAATTATAAGAGACGGTGAATTATGCATATTTTTGTAACATATCACATAAGTTAAAGAGTGTTCGTAGAACGTGCATCTCAATCTCGTACTGCCCCCCCCCCTAAACCGCATAAGTATGATCATGATGCCGTTGCATGCTCTATATTGTCGCCATTTTGTCAAAATCATGTTGTACCACTGTAGTCCATTGTTATGATTTTGTGTGTTTGTACCGATTCATTTCCTTTTTCATTAGGATGTGTCATCATTTATTATTCATGTTTCAAGATGACAATCGTTGTGTAACTATGTTCCAATCTCAGTGCATGTTGCCTTACCCCAATAACGATATTGATCTAGATCCCTTTTGGGATTCGAAAAAGGGATTTAAAGAAGCAACAACTAACTGAAAATAAATATTCTGGTTGCCAGATTCCACTTACAGTATTGCAAAAAGTGCTCGTTTTTAATAATAATAATTTTTTATCGTTATTATTCACAAAATACTCGGGATAACCATATCCGTGTATTTGATTAGGCATTTATTGTACAAGGCTTGTGTTAAACACAAAATCAATGTCTTAATCAGATCTACGTATGTCTGTACAGCTAGCTCATATTTATTCAAGGGGTTTTGACTTACATATATATCTTTTTTACCCTTTCAATTTCGACTGCAGACAAATCTGCACGGAAATATTATTATTTATATTTGGTTTTGTATTGGTTTTCAGTGGATAACACCCACGACCCGTTGTCGATGTTATCATACTTTTGAATTCAGTAAAATTATTTCAAAATCATTTCACCGAAAATAGATGTGGCAGATTATTTTACGATACGATACCTGTAGATTCGTCCCGAAGGGATCTGGTCGATAATAAGAACGAAACAAATCGTTATCGTAATTGTAGATAGTTTCAAGTACATATGTCTCTTCAGTGCAAATAAAATCTAAACGTTTGGAAAACCATAAACTCAAAGATGTTAAAAAATTGATAGAGAATAAATGACCAATATGATCTAAATGTAAAGCCAAAATCAAGTAAGGACAGAGCTTTGCATGAGGGAGATATACTCCTTAGTTTTCAAACAAATTTACAAAAAAATTAGATGGTATTGTACTGAAAGTAATATACATCTCTTCTTCTACGTGGAGGATACTGAAGCATGCTGTATATAAGTGGAATACATATATACGCAATACGTAAGGACAGAAATAGTGTTACTTCAAAGGAAGGAAACTTTACGATGGGAGAATTAAAATCATCACAATTGTCATATAATACTATTTTGGAGTCGATTTTGAGACAGGTATTCAAATATTACATGAAATGTAAATTCTCATCGTAATATGGGTCCACACCATCAATGTATCACAAGTAAAATAAAAAAAAATTAGAATGAGAAAAAAAAATATTGCTTTAGATATTGTTTTAAAAAGTTATCGTGCACACAATATGACCAAGAAATCAAATTCCTTGCAACGACTGGAAGAAGACTGCGTACGTAACTATTGAAAAAAAATATCCTTACGGAAATTTATAGCAATATTGAACAGACCGACTTTGGAATTTGCAAGTGTCGTACCATACAATCTTGCTCTTTTTAAACTGGAATGTTCAATAGGCAGCGAATGTCACACGGGAAGCCTGATAAGTGGTAATACAAGATTATCATGCTTCCTGTAAGACACTGCATTAATATCGAAGAAATCATTTTCCGTATTTTCATATATTTTTTTATCATTTTTGACACTTTTTTGGGCCAGGGAAGTGAAAATATGACCATTTTTGGGAAAATTTCCATTTTTGAATTTTCATGATTAATCCTTTCCCTACTGGAGCAAACACCCACCCCTACCGAAAATCGGCGTTTTTTCATGTTTTTATGAACAAAAGTCAACCTAGATAGCCGGAAGTGACTTCAAATATTTATTTTTTTTTTGCATGACTAGCTAGAACTATTTCACCTGTCCTTCGTCTGAACCAATGACTGTGATTGGTCGGCAAATACAATTCATGGAGAAATATACGGAAAACCGGTAGTGACAAAATTCCTTGATTTCTATATTTTCCAATTTGCTGAGCCTTAGTTTCTTCCTGGTTGCAAAACCTCTTTCAGCATAAGTGTGTATATGCTTCTGGATCAATTTTCTATACTATCCAGCAAAAAACTTGAAATTCCGTACTCTTTCTCCCATTTGAAATAATCTTCAATGTTACCGACCCCCCTTAAATTTCAGGCTAATTTCTGTTTTTGGTTGTTGAGACGAATAGAAACGGTTATAATTACCACAAATGACGCTTTAAAATTAACTGCTAATATCAGTTGTAAACTATTGCTATTAAGCTACGGAAAAAAACGCAAAAGGTTTAGAATTCAGATGTATGAAGGGTTGTGGTGGACATAAATGCGTGCACAGTTAGCATGATGAGATAAGTCGTCACCGGTAGGGAAAGTGTTAATAGTGTGTAATGTACTATTTTGGTATAGTATATGAGATAAAAGGGACAACAGGAATCATCTACAATGGCTGAAAATTATAATTACATGCCATAATCTGCCAAACAACTACACAAGAAAAACACAAATAAGACATGGACAAAACGTAAAAAACGATAGGAACTGGGGACAGTCGGACTTGGTACCGGCACTAGCAAAAGCCAGCATTAGGATTAAACCGGTTTATGGGTACCCAAACCTCCCCTTTATCTGTCCCGTTTCCCTATCGTATAATAAACATACGAATTAAACCCAATACAGATAGACTACTAACTCCATGACCACAATCTTGAAGGGAGAGAAAATTACAATACGTAATTTTGATTTATCTGCACTGATGAGACAAAAGTTATCGAAATGGCCATATGCAGAAACTAAATTTACAGTAACTTCGGTATTTTGTTATTTGAAAGATGGGCCAAGGGATGCTCGCCGCTAATCTGCCGGCTAGTTCAAGGAGCTTAGTCTGCTGGTAAAACACTGTCACACTACGGAAGAAAAATCAAACTGAAAATTTCGCGAAGGATTTGGTCAAGAACAATCATGTATTACAGTAGACATCGACAGTGTCAGTGAGAGGCCAGTATGTATGTAAAATTTTCAGGTCACTATATCTCAAAGCTACTTTAACGGATGCAGGCAGAGTATCTGGTCATTATCCCCCATTACGTAATGAATGTAAGTTACGTCCCAGATTTTCTGGATTTTTCATCAGTTTCTTAACATTGTTTCTTGACATTTTTTAACATTTCCGTAAAAACGAGGATTACAAATGCCCTTAGTAAGAAGCTGTTTGCGAGTAACGCCATAGTTAGATATTAAGTATTCATATTTGTTATAAAACTTCTTAAATGTATTCAACAACTTATGAAATCTGTAACCCTGTTGTTAAAGTTTGGCTGTGATAATAAGGTTACGTTTATTAAAATCGTCAAGAGAAGAACAAACGCTTGCGAATTGTAGCTGAGAAATTATACCCCGTATGATGGAGCTAGAGGAACATCGCCGTCAAGAAAAAGGAAATTAGTTATAGTGAAATTAAAATTATCTCTTTTATCATATATTTTTAGTTTTTATTTTACCAGAGTCAATAATAATAGTTAGATCCAGAAAAAGGCAGTAATCATTGTTAGCTTTATCTAATTTCAGTTCTTGTGGGTAAAATCTAAAAACTAACTGGGGATTGTCAGTGGATATACCTGCTGTTATCATTGGCAATAGAAATACGTTTATCACTGTTTTGTATTTTTTCATGAAGTCTCGATCATAACAGAACAGAAAAAGATCTGCAATGAGAGGTGCACAATTTGTACCGATGGGAATGCCTATGACTTGTTGATCAATCATTGCCAAAACGAACAATGTTTGTCCAGCAAAAGATTGAGTGCATTACTCTTATCATCTATTGTCCAGGAACAAATATTGTTGTATGTAATATTAGGGAAGAATCCTTGCCTTTTGTTAGAACAAATGAACTGCAGACCAGAAAATTCAAAGGGCCATTTAATAAGTTGTTGAGACGGGTCTTCGAATTGATTGTAGTTTATCTAAAACTTCACACTCCAAAAGCCATGTGCTTTGCCTGTCATGTGACTTGGAAGGCGGAGTTACAGAATTATCAATGAAATAGTGATGAAAATCTTATTTATAGGGATCTACTGTCTAGAATTCAACTTAATTTGGTAATATTTCTAAAGCCGCTCTTACACTACACCGTATAACACAAACGTATGGGGAACGGATGAAAATCATTTTTGTACGGTGGTAAATATTTTTGTTCGTTCACGAATTACAATGAAAACGCACAAAAACAGGAGGTATACAGTACGTACACCGTACATGCACAGTCCTGAAACCGAATAAACCGAACTCGCGCCGAACTGACACCGGAACCCTACCGGACGAGCACCGAATAAAACGTACTTATAACGGTAACATACCAAACGAGTACCGAATGAAACGAATTGCTAACGAAAACGTACCGTAAAAGCACCGAGTAAAAACGAATTGAATAAGGACTATGTGAAACTATCAATTTTTAAAAAAAGATACCTTTGTCTTTTGACCGCTCAACAATAGATAATTATTACGGCGTGCTTGACCAATTAAATGATTCGCAAAATGTCACCGAATAGAAAGGCAAAAAATAACCTGAGAAAAGAACTGTTGGATATTTACAGATAACCTTCTTCACCAATGACCCAAGGCGAATACTCAAGACCAAGATCGGGTTAAAGTTATAGTCTCTATAGTAGCGGATACTTCTTAACATATGCATGTATAACGTTTTTAAACGGCGATAATACGGACATTTTTTATATTGATGTTTTGCGTATATGTCAGAATAATGTTACAATGATAAATACAAATAAACAAACACTGCATAACTCTTGTAATTACTAAATTAAAAAAGCAACTTGAAAAAAAAAGTAGTGTAGCATGAGCACCTTTTATTGGATGAACACATAATAAGTAACCGTTGTAAATTCGTTTTAAGCAAAATAAGAATGGTAAAAGTAGGCAACATTTGAAAAGGTAAAAAAAATGACAAAATATACAAAGTAAAAAATAATAAAAGACCGGCTATAAATCATAAGAAAGGAATGGAAAGTATGGCATAAATTATCGGCCTAATGGACTCTTACTATGGGGCAACCAAATAAATTCTGTTACTCTTCAGTGGTTCAGGTTTCTTTCATTCTGGTAGGACCATTGTTTTGGTTTTTCTTCCGGTTACCTCATAGATTCTGTTCCTTTCCTGTGATTTCTATACTTTGTGCTTATCATCTTTTAATTGTGGCCTACTTTTACAAGTCTTATTTTGTTAATAACATGTCAATTTTGGTCATTGTACAACATTTATTTTTATAATTCGTTTTATTCGGTGCTCGTGCGGTTGGTTTCCGCTGTTAGTCCGGAACTCGAACGGTTTATCCGTTATCTATTCGGTAGAAGTCCGTTTCACCAAATTAATATACCGTATATGAACGGATGTAAGACAGACAAGTAACCAATGAATAACGTATATACAACGCATGACAACCGAACAAAACGTAAACCTACCGTACATTCACCGGATATTTTGTGCGGTATATGTCCGTTCCAAGTTTTGAACATGTTCAAAATTTTCCACCGTACAAAACTGACATCACCGTACTTGTACCGTATTCGCCGGATAAAGAACGGACGACAAACGTATGTGAACGGAGACGACCGGATGTAATTTATTTTTATACGTTCGGCGTTCGTTTGGGTTATACGGTGTAGTGTAAGAGAGGCTTAATGAAATAAAGTTTTACCCAACTTGTGGCCATTTATTTCACTTATCTTTTCATTTTATGTCATGAAATAAATAAATATTTGAGATCCGCCATAAAAAGCTATTTTTCAAATTTCCATGACATTATGCATCCGTTTTTTGTTTGTTTGTTTTTTTTTTGTTAGCAGAGAAATTGCAGAGATTAACAAAAAATTCCAAAATGAAAAAAGATATATGGATCTGTTGTTCTTTTTAATCCTTTAAAAATCAAATAATTATGGCAGTTAAACTTTGTATTTTGATGCCCCGCCCACGAATGTGGAAGGGACATATAGTGTTACCCTTGTCCGTCCTTCCGCACGTCCATAAGTCCGGTTAAGTTTTGCGTTTAAGTCTATTTCTCAGAAACTGTTAAAGGAAGAACAATAATAATAAGTCCGTAGGCAGATCTTTGATAGTACTACATAGTTCACTAGGTAGTTTGACTCTTTGACCTACATTTCATGCTTGAGTGACTCTGGTTAAGTTTTGCGTTAAAGTCCATTTCTCAAGAACTACACATTATGAGACAATGATGTTTCATCAAATTAATTGCCTGGATGAGTACTTGCCAAAAATGTTCTGTGTTGGATTGTGTTTCCCTGTATGATTCAGTCGTATGTTATACGGATTTTCCTTACTGGTCTCTCCCTTTGATCGATTCGTACTTTTGTTGTCACTTTTATTTATAGGAAAATGATATTTCATCAAATTAATTGCCTTGATGAGTACTACCCAAATCATTGACAATTAGGTGGCTTTGACCTACATTTTATGCGTCAGTGACTTTGGTTAAGTTTTGCGTTAAAGTCTATTTCTCAACAATTACACATCATAGGACAATGATATTTCATCAAATTAATTGCCTTGATGAGTACTACCAAAATCATAGACAATAAGGTGGCTTTGACCTACATTTTACGCTTCAGTGATTTCAGTTAAGTTTTGAATTAAGTCCATTTCTCAACAACAACACATTATAGGATATTTCATCAAAGTAAATCATTGTCAATTACCGTAGGTGGCTTTGACCTACATTTTATGCTTCAGTGAATTTGGTTAAGTTTTGCCTTAAGGTCCAATTTTCTCAACAACTACACATAATATGACTATGATGTTTCTTCAAATCAATTGCCTTGGAGAGTACTGCCCACATCAATGACAATTAAGTGGCTTTGACCTTCATTTTATGATTAGGTTATCCTTTGCGATTAATCTTTTGGCGGGGCATCCCTGTCTTACAGACACATTCTCTAGTTGATTTTTTTTGTTATATATATATAGTGTTGTCTGTATTTTATTTTTGCGTCATGATTTCCTTCACATCATTGTATTTTGCTAGTTAATGTTTTATTAAACTTTAGTTTATCATAAGGATTATTATTTTCAGGTGCAACGAACTGGAATCAATTAGCCAAAGACAAAATAAACGATGTCATAAAACAAAAGTTTAACACAAATCTGGCTAAGAACATCATACTATTCATTGGAGACGGAATGGGAATGTCAACTATTACGGCATCCAGGATATACAAAGGGCAGAAATATTATAATAAACCAGGAGAGGAAACGGTTCTGAAGTTTGAAGAATTCCCTCATGTTGCTTTATCAAAGGTAATGGTTATATTATTTCCTTTATTTTGATATTGAGTTTTACGTCTAGTGACCAGTACTTCAGCACTATCAGAAAGAAAACAAGTAAAACGGAGACGGATATACGGAAAGATTTGAACGGGGCGCCGAGTTTTGACTACAGCTAGAACTCGAAATGGGACAATAAGTCTTGCTAATCACAATTTAACATACATTAAGGGGTTCGGGTCTTTAACAACGCACCAAATTTTGTCTGGTTTGTTTAATTTTCTTAAATAATCGTAATAATTTATTATTTTGGTTAATGGAAGAAAAAAAATAAAAAATTAAAACCTGTAATCCACACTCTAAAGCTTTAAATTTTCTCCATCCAATCATATAATTGTAACCCGAGTAATTTTATACCTTCTAGCTGCTGATAGGTGATAGTTATATCTCGTCTTAGTTTAGCATAGTTTAATAAAATTTTATTGCTGAAAAATATGAGGATTGGATACCAGTTTTATCAACATTTATGTGTCCACTCCTTGCAAGATACACATACAATTGACAGCAAAGCATGCACATGACCCGCAATTGAGAATCATATTGTCGTCCTTTTACGAATATTTACGAATTATATTGATCATCACGGTTATAATTTTGAATATTTATACCGTTATTTTTGAGGCCAGCAAATAAAGACATTCAAGGGGCATTCATAAGAAGCATTAAGAGACCCATAGTTTCATTTTTGGTCGCCGATAAAATTAGTTCGCTTTAAATCTGCATTCATTGTACTACGATGATGCCTAAGTCTTGAATTTCTGAGGTCCTTCACTGAAATGGGATTCATTTGATTTTTGATAATGAGATAATGAGATCGTCGGTATTTTTCTTATTGATATTTTTAGGTCATTCCACAAACTTCCTCCTTGCCATGGATACCCTCAAGCACCCACCCAAAGAAGAAGCTGTGGGGAAATCAATGAAAAGAAGCAAGTACATGTGTGCATTTGCAGAAAAAGCCATAGGTTTGGGATACACAAATAAAACATTTCAGATTATACATAAATCAATGATATGGTCTCCTTTGTCTCCTTCTATAAGCCCTGAATACAGCATATAAACTGAAAAAAATGTTCCTGTATAATGTTACAGTATAAGAATATTTTCCGTTAAAGATACCATTTACATAATTCGTTTTTTTGTTCCAACTGCACAACGCCACTAGCTTGGACCTAGCAATAGCCGGCATCCGTCTGTAAGTCCGGCAATGGACATACATAAACTGCTTATAGGATTTGGTTTCAAATTTTACACGATTGATAGTCACTGTCGCATATCGGCCGCAGTTATTGGACTTGAAATATTTTAAATGGCAGATCTTGTGGACAAAGCTACTTCAAACTGCATCTTATTTTACGAAAGGATATGGAGTAAATGAACATCAGACCATAACACATATGTTAACTCCAACTGCAATAATTTTCATGAGCTGTATGGCTATTCCTTAGTTTGTTTTTTTTTTTTTTTTTCAAAATTTACAACATTGTTTGTCATCGTATGTAAAAATTATATCACACCGCCAATTTGATTCGTCATTTTTTTCTTATATATCTCGATATATATATTGCCCTAATAGAATTTGCAAGGTCCTCAATTTCTGTTTTGTGTAACACTTATGAAACATAGAACAGTTGTTGAAATCCATGCTGCATGCATAATCATTTGCATATTTTGTTACATTTTGAGTTTCAAGTTCTGCAGCTGAGGGCATTAATAGATAGTTATATGTGTAGCAATTGTGCTGTATTAAATTCTAATACTTTTCACCAAGACATGTCGATATCCAGTATATAATAACTTAAAAATACTTGTCGAAATTGTTGCTATATGACGTCCCCCTTTACAAGTTCCTTATATAATAATGTCAAAATTTGTTGAATTAATCAATAATTCAGGATATATCCGGTTCATAAGTACGTTGAAATAAAATATGTGTCGCCAAATGAATAAAATTGTGAATTAAAATGCGGTTTTTGTTAAATCTTTTACTTTTCAGTTACGTAATTCACCTCTGTTAAAATTAATTTTTTTCTTTGAATATAAATTTTGAATAGTTGTTAAGGTTTTTTGTGAAATTATAGTTTCATGTTATGAAATTAAGTACAGCAAAGTTGTTTGATATCAACAAGAGCAATCCAATATCTTCCTAATTGCTACAATTTATCACTGATTAATATATTTTTTCTAAATTAGAGGACATTTATTGGATGAAACAATAATGTGACTCTAAAATAATTGGCAAAAACTACCCGTTAGGGAAACAACCCTACTAACCAATTTATGGTGTCACAACGACAACAATTTACCATATTGTTCCCCATTAAACAAAGGTTATCCTGATCTTAATTCAGCAGAGAATGCCAAGAACACTAAGTCTTGATGTTTTAATCCAGTTCACACGGAGGAACGGATACCCGGTGTGGTTAAACGACCACAATATCATGTCATAGCGGAAAATAACCCAACTGAAACTTTAATGATGTACACATGTAGCAGAAATATTGGTATATAATGCTAAAAGATTCCGTCCATGGTCTCTTGATGTCGAATTAACCAACCGGTATAAACTAATGCTAAAATATCTTGTGTAACCATTTTATCAGTATTAATATGTACAAACATTTATCGTTTTTAACATTCAGTATTTGTTAGGGACGTAGCTACAATCAAAATAACATGGAAGAATACTTTCAAGGTGAAAGTTAGGGGCAAAGCACTAGAATGACTAGCGCAGTGTTGTACATGGCACCGGAACTTTGAATATATATTCTTTTCGTTTTTATTCTTCCGAAACAAAACTTTACAAGTAGAAATGAAGGGTTTAAAAACGCTCTATACGAAAAGAGCATCCAATATATTCACTTAACAGATCGATTTAAATATTTAAGTGCAGACAGGTTCCAAGGCTTTACCCGGACACAAAGGTGTTGTACATAGTAAATTGCAAGTGTTTTTACGATCTGAATGGCTTTCTTTCTTAGTTGATTCTGTCTCTGAATGAGATTGAACTGGTGTATTTCACAGTTTGACACATGAAAATTGCGATAAGCCTTAATTTTTCATAAGGAACGCAATTATATGTCTCTGTATGGAATATTGCTTCTTGCGATATTTTGATTTTGTGCACGTGTTATCGGCGACAAAAGGAAATATCCCGAGATTGCCCGTATGGAAAACATAAATTTAGAATGTGAAGTTCATTTTTGCTGCTAGACTGTTACTAGCCGAGGGTACTCACCAACCCAGTATTCATTACTTCGGTGCTGACCCGAAAATAGCTTTTGTTTTAAACTTGCAATATTTAAAGTTTACAATATTTTGTGTTTAACTAAGAAGTATCTCCCTCATGTAAAGCTCTATCCTTAGGTCAATTTTGGCTTTTTTATTTAGATCCGGTTGGTTTTGTGTTCTCTATCAGCTTTACAAATATTTCGGTTTATTGACTTTCAAATTTTTTTATTTTATCTGCACTGAAGAGACATAACAAAAATACTTGTTTGTTAATACTGAACTCCGTTGCCATGATAACCAAGAATGCCACTTAAAACTTTTTTTCAAAAACCTAGAATAAGAACTTTTAAAACCCTAAAATTTCAAGGAAGAATAGCGTATATCAGATATAATTTTGTATGAGGTTAATTTGTTATAGTTAAAGTATGTTTCAGGATAATTAATTGAATGAAAAGGGTGGTCAAGATGCCTGAGCGCGCAGCTCCAAGGTATTTCAACCACCCCTTTTCTCACAAGGCACTTCAGTTCAATCATACTTCAACTAACTTAAAGACCGTGCAATTTATTTAATAAACAGAATTTCATATGTGAAAAAATGAATATTGACATCCCGCCATCAAAACAGAATCTTCTACTCATGTATATTCATCAGTTTATTAAGGCTATATGCATCAAATAGTTAATAAATGTATTTTTTGTTCTACATGCGGATAAGTTGTCTTTAATATTGATCTTGTGTCAAATATTTGTTTTACATTTATCATATAAATGCCGACTAGATTGTATTTTAATCAAAGTCCCAAAGGGACTGGTGGATTAGTGTCTATGATGGCAATGATCAGTATCTAATCTATTGAAATTTATGTTACTCCTTGAAACACGTGTACAGCATAACGAAATTTACAGTTTTTATGCAACTTCGGTATTTTTTTGTATTTTGAACCATTGGGCAGATGCCACTGCTGGTGGGCCAGAGGGTATTCACCAGCCCGATAGTCAGACTTGTCTGACATGAAAATTTTACCTTGCGTTTTTTAGAATTTGACTGTTTTTATCAAAATTCTAACCCCTTAAAAATATCAAGGCTTCATTCCGTGTATGGCACTCGGTAGATGTCTTTGGTACTGGATTTGGCTTCCTATTACGATTTATTTGGTATTGAGTACTTCTTTTATTATAACGTTTGGATTATGGCTTTCCAATTATTTGATTTTAATGCTGCTGATGAGAGGTTACTCCTTGAAACACGTGTACTGGATAACGAAATTTACTGTTTTTATGCAACTTCGGTATTTTTTTGTATTTTGAACCATTGGGCCGATGCAACTGCTGGTGGACCAGAGGTCCCCGAGGGTATTCACCAGCCCGATAGTCAGACTTGTCTGACATGAAAATTTTACCTTGCGT
>MJUU01041469.1:20533-60019 GCA_002080025.1 Modiolus philippinarum
CGGGCACCATTTAAGTGTTGAAAAGTTCGGGCAATCAAATTAATGTTCAATGAAAATAGACTATTGAGTGTCAGAGTTTTTTATGAGATCAGAAAGATGTGTACGAGGTTTCCTGAAAAGGATTCTTTTAGCATGGGTATGATCACTAATGTTTGATTGCGTGAGGTTGGTCAACCGGGGTCGTAACATAGGATAGAATTCTATCCTTTTGATAGACACTAATCCAAAAACTACCTCAGTTATCAATCTGTTGTCACTTTACATTCATTCATGAAGTGCTAATTGTAGTCTCGTGGTTATATCAATGTCGTTTGATCACCTTGATATTAAAGAAGAGTAGTGTACCTTCGATCCTTGGACCGGGAAATTTTTCCTACACAAACTTGTCGCAAACTTCTTCATCTAATATTAAAGTGAAATATAACAGAAGGTCAAAGTTAAGCAAAAGACATATGAATGAATATGCATAAAAATTAATGAGGTAGAAGTAGTTAATTCGAGGAAAATAATTCAGGTGAATAAATTGAGGTAAATTATCAGTTAAAGTGCTTCGAAATCGAGAGAATCAAAGGAAAGACAAAAGAAAGTTGGAATAGTCCAAGGCATATACAACAATTAAAGTGTCTTGAATAACAAAAGAAATGCCCATAACAGGTCTTTAAGGAGGATTATTGACCATTTCAAAATAAAAAACAAAAAAAAACAGACAGTTAAAACAATACATAAATGTAAATCAGATGGAGGCTAACTAATATTTTAAGAAATTGGCCTTTTTTCACTGCACTTTTTCAGCAAAGTTTTGCCAAATTTGTCACTTCTCTGCTTCAATATTAAGAAAAAGCACCAACTGCATATACTTGTCTTGTAGAGTAAGATAAGTCAATAAAATTTATAGAAGGCCTATCAAGTATATGCAGTTGGTTTATTTTATTTATCGTCAATAAACTATTCAAAATCATTTTTGCCACATTTTAATTGTTCATGCCAAATTTCACGATATGCACAAGATTGATGCACAGTTTTAAACACCCAATCACCTTACTATGGCAGACGGTGGGTTTCATAATAAATAGTTCAGAATTTCGTTTGTTTTGTTTTGGTTTTTTTTCGGGCGATGTGTTTGAAAGACGAAATGTTTATTAATTGGTATAACATCGGCGTTGAGACAGAATTGAATATATATTCAATACTTGCAGACGTATTAGTGTTTTTTTTAATAAAATTTAGTTTAATTTGTTACAGACCTATGGTGTTGACAAGCAGGTTCCTGATTCTGCACAGACAGCTACGGCATTCTTTTGTGGTGTAAAAACAAATTACAGAGTTATTGGATTTAATGAAAATGTAAAAGAGGGGAATTGCAGTGCTGCAACTCCCGAAAACAGAGTTCGCTCGATTCTTTATCACTTTAGGGAGAAAGGCAAGTTTAATAAGTAAAATAATAATTCATTGACTTTAATGATGTATGAAGAGTGTTAACTGGTTGTTGGTGTTGAAAAAAAAGTATGCCGATAACTTGATTTTGCTTAACTCATGTATTTGACACGTTTTTGATGTGCTCAAACCAGGCATAACTATCTGCCGAAAAGACCTTTCAAAGAAGAAAGAAAAACATATTTTGTTAACTTGTTGTTTGTAAATATACATAGGTAGATCAACTGGGCTTGTTACTACAGCTAGAATAACACATGCAACACCGGCCGCAGCGTATGCATACACTGCCAACAGGAACTGGGAGGACGATTCAGCATTAATTAAGGATGGTGTCTCCGGAAATTGTACAGATATTGCTTACCAGCTGGTATATCATAATCATGACATACAGGTACCAGTTGTCTGAAAATTTTGGCCAATGAAAAATGTATTTAATTTCAACTGTGTTAAAAAATAACAAAATTACACCAGAAAACCCAAACCAAGAGACCGAAATTATAATTGTGAAACTCACTAAAAATTAAGCACAAATAGCAAATAGAACAAAAATAGGCAAACGAAAAACAAAATGAACAGGAAACAAGAAGTTAAAGAAATAAAACATTCAGTTCATTTTAAAGCATACAAATTAGGTTCTGGTTAAATACCAGTCGTATACCTCCCCATTTCTTATTCATGGAACTCCTGCCCTCCGAGTTGCGATTTAATTTTATTTTATTTTATTTATTTCTTATTTTGATATGTTATCTTTGTTATTGCACTTTGTTTGTTATATTGATGGATTGTGATTTTTATCCTTATCCGTTTGTTTCACTTATGTAACATACTGCATAAGTTTATTTTATACATTTGATTTAAAGTTTTCGTTGTATAATTTTAATACTTAAATCAAGAAAATGCACAATTTACGCCCAGTTAAGGACCAAAGGCATATAACAATAAAATGACAATAAACATTTTTAACAAACATACATATGGTTTGCGCCTGTCCTAAGTCAGGAAATTTATAAAGCCTTTGTGTGTCTTGTCTTTTTTCTAGTTAAGTTTACTTTATGTCTATAGGAGTCTAGGATGATGCTTATTTCGCTGAACTTGATTACTCTTTATTCAGTGGCCGACTCCGACCTGCCCTTGGGTGTGGCGTTTTCTCACCGTTAATTGAAGATCTTATAGTGGCTTTGAGTTGTTATTACTCCCCTTTGGGTCGTTGTCTCTTTGACACATCCCCTTTTCGCTTCTTTTTTTCTATATATAGCAGATAAAGTTAAATGTCCCCTGTCTTCAATTCTAGCGACTTCTTTAAAAAGAAACCAAGCAATTTCACTTGTTCATTAGTTACTGGACAATATTAAATATTTTGGATTTTTTCTATTTTTTTTACTATATTAATTTTTTGTAAGAAAGTTTCTCTGAAATCTTTATTTAAATTACAATGAAAAAAAGAAACGGTTTTCATCTTCTAGAACTTTGCATGTATTACAAAGTCTATTTTTTTCGTGAATTTTTNATTGATGGATTGTGATTTTTATCCTTATCCGTTTGTTTCACTTATGTAACATACTGCATAAGTTTATTTTATACATTTGATTTAAAGTTTTCGTTGTATAATTTTAATACTTAAATCAAGAAAATGCACAATTTACGCCCAGTTAAGGACCAAAGGCATATAACAAATAAAATGACAATAAACATTTTTAACAAACATGCATATGGTTTGCGCCTGTCCTAAGTCAGGAAATTTATAAAGCCTTTGTGTGTCTTGTCTTTTTTCTAGTTAAGTTGACTTTATGTCTATAGGAGTCTAGGATGATGCTTATTTCGCTGAACTTGATTACTCTTTATTCAGGGGCCGACTCCGACCTGCCGTTGGGTGTGGCGTTTTCTCACCGTTAATTGAAGATCTTATAGTGGCTTTGAGTTGTATTACTCCCCTTTGGGTCGTTGTCTCTGACACATCCCCGTTTCCCTTCTTTTTTTCTATATATAGCAGATAAAGTTAAATGTCCCCTGTCCTCAATTCTAGCGACTTCTTTAAAAAGAAACCAAGCAATTTCACTTGTTCATTAGATACTGGACAATATTAAATATTTTGGATTTTTTCTAATTTTTTTACTATATTAATTTTTTGTAAGAAAGTTTCTCTTAAATCTTTATTTAAATTACAATGAAAAAAAGAAACGGTTTTCATCTTCTAGAACTTTGCATGTATTACAAAGTCTATTTTTTTCGTGAATTTTTTTTGTATCTGCCAATTGGTGAGGCCGCATTTCAACTGCGCGAATTTGGGGATTAGAATACCTTTCAACTACCTGTAATGTTCAAGGGGAAATAAGTAAAAAAAATAGCCAAATAAATTTATTTTATTTTGTATGGGGTGATTGAAAAAAAATATTCCGAATAATTTTATAAACACTAAGTGCACCGGTTTACAATAATGAGACAGAATACAATTTCCACTATAATGTTTGTTCCAAAGGAAAAAATATTACATAATATTTTTTCCACCGGAAAAAATATAATATATGGAATAAATTGCATACAATATTTGTTCCCGAAGGAAGTATTTTTATGCAAATGTTTATAATATTTGTTCCAACGGAAATTTTGTCAGGTGGAAAAAAAAGTAAATCCTGCCCAAAACCCTACTTCAAATTCCCCGCAGTGGGAAGGGGAACAGAACAGAATATATTGATATTCATTTATTTCAGATATTCCTTGAATAAATGTCTATCAATACTTGCTGGCTGACGGAAGAAATTCCATGCAATAAAAATTACGGATTAATTACATAAATTACAGGTAAAAAAACTCGCGCAGATGAAATTTGTTTTTTTCGTGCAATTGAAAGATTATTTTCGTGCAAATGAAAGACCGATTCGCGCAAATGAAATGCACCGATTGGTGATCCTTGATTCTTAATTTACATATTAATTTTCGGTATTCTGAAGTAATGATAGTTAGTTTTGATATTTATTAATAAGTGAAGTTTACTATTTTCGTCTATACTATTTATCTTCTCTTCATGATTAAGGTCTTTCCCACTTCGTTGGAAAGACCTTCTTGTATTTCTTCTGATGATTTTTTTTTCTTCCAACATTTGTCAAAAAGTCTTAAAAGATATCACTTTGATACTTGGTACCATTAATCAGAAATGGCCGGGCTTGACCAGACTCGCCCTGTGATCTATTTTAGTAACAGAGTTACATCACCAAACATGGTAAACCTTGTTAGCAGATGAACTCGCAAACCATAAAAGATAGCTGATGAAGTGTAATTAGAAAAATGATTGTTAGGTCATGACAAAAATGTTACATTTGGTCCAAAATTGTCCGATGGACCATTGTTTAGTTATGCCCCTTGCAAAATTTGATGCTTCTTGAACAATTCATTTCTCCCCAAACGGAAGTGATAGAGACATGAGACCTACACCATTGTTCTTAGTTTACCAGTGGCCATTTGAAAAAGTCAAGGTCAAAGGTCATCGGTGACCTCTATTTTGACCTCTAGACTTGTTAGCGGATTAACTCGGAAACCGTAACAGATAGCTAATGAAATGTTATGGAGACAATGTGTGTCTTGTTGAGACCTCAAAATTGTTACATTGTGTCTAAAATCATTGGACCAACCGTTTTGGGCCTATGGACCAAAAACCGATTTTCGGTGTCTAAATTTGGGTTTTTTGCCTATAGCTCAAATACCATTGAATAATTACAAATAACTTTTCAATACAAAAAAATTTTCAGGTAGACTTGACCTTCAAAATGACGTCAAGGTCAAATGTCAAGGTCACTTTGAAAAAAATGTATTTCATGTTAGAGAGTCTATAAATGTACATATTAAGCTTAGAATGTTGGTTTTCCCCATGAATTAATAATGATAACATTTTGATGCAACTTTGGGAGACCTATCAATTGTTCTTCGAACGACTGACATACTAGTATTTCATATAACGGTTATTCAACAAATTTTTATAACATTTTTTATAACTTTACCCATTTTGAAGACTATCTGAGGTTTCTAATTGAAACTTTTTTCTTATAAATTTTACATAAGAAAACCAAGATTAAGTTCCTTGGGAATCACTATTTTTTAGAATTCATAAGCATCCTTTAGGATAGGGTTTATAATCTATCTTCATATAATAATGATTGACATAACATATAACAATCTATGGGGGTATCTACCCAACTCTGACCTTGTTGCTATATTACTTACCTATTTCGCTATATTTGGCAATTTTTGGATTATGGCTTTCCATATTATTTGATTCTAATGCTGCTGATGAGAGGTTACTCCTTGAAAGACGTGTACAGCATAACGAAATTTATTGTATCTTATGCAACTTCGGTATTTTTGTATTTTTTGCACATCTTTTAACTCCTAAAGAAAATTTACATAATTTGGTATGAATTTTGTCTTTAGGTGATAATTCGAGTTATGTCCCTCGGCTCTGTTTGCCGAGTTGTAGTAGGTTTTATATAAATCCATGTTCAAAATTTCAATATTAAATGTTAATATGGGTTTAACGAATGAATCTAAAAGGTGACGACACGATAGGTTCACAGGTATTTGATTTAGATAACTCGTATATGTTCGAAATGACTACATTACTTTTAAAGCTTTTTGAGAAAAAAATATTTTGCAAATTGCGTTAAATTGCCATTATTGGAAATTATATTTCTAAGAAATTTGAATTCTTTAACATTTTCTAAAGTTAAATTTTTATACCGAAATGAATTTATTTTCTGAAATTATTATTCCTTATTACCATCGTTTTTGGTTTTCTAAAAATTACTGTTAACTGCCATCTATCACAATAATTTGATAATGAATTTAAACTTTTCTGAAGTCCTTTAGCTGAGTCTGATAACAGTAAAAGATCATCAGCTAATAATAGACTCCCAATTTTAGTTGTGTCAGTGTCAAATATTGTACATATAACTAAATACCGAAGTTACTGTGAATTTACTTTCTGCATATGCGCATTTCGACAACTTATGTCTCATCAGTGCAGATAAAATCTAAACGTATGGAAGACCATAAACTCAAAGATGTTTAAAAACTGATAGAGAACAAACATATATTATTAATGAAAATGTTAAAAAGGAAAGAGCGAAGAGAATCCTCTGTTTATGTTTTAAAAATCAGTAAAATGACCTTGAATTTTAATTAATGACATACAGTTTGCATACATTTTTTGAACTATTTTAATCACTTTACCTCCTAATCCATTTAATAACATTTTATACAATAGCGCATTTCGCTTTTCGCAAGTCGACAAAACATGCATAAATGCCTTTTATATCTAAAATTACATATTTGTTTATTAATGTTTTACAAATGAATAAACTGTTAGCAGTTCTGTGATTTGGACAGAATCCAAATTGAAAATCAGAAAAATCCTGCATATACTGACTTATATAATTCAATATTGCAAACTGTATTTACAGTTACATTTCAGGTCGCTTTTGGAGGCGGAAGAACACATTTTCTTCCCAACACAACGACAGAGCCTGAATATAACAAAACTGGGAAAAGGCAAGATGGCCGTGATCTTATATCGGTAAGATGTTTGTGCAGTTTGATCAAATCATATATATATATATATATACATTTGAAAGGCGTCTAAGGACTTAATATATGGTTTTGGATTTCTTACATTTTACGACAGAAAATGGATTCAGTTGACCACGTACCTAGTGCATTTATCAACTTTTAGTGTGAACAGTAAATCACTTACATTAATAAGTCATATGTACATTTCTTGCTTACCTTCATGTATTTTCATTTTTGTATATTTGTTTGAACGTTGGTATTGCGTTTTAATAAATTTGATTCCTGAACTTTTGCTGCTTTTGAGTGGATGTTTTCATTTCATATAATGTGGTCTTCGCAGTGTCAGTCTGAAATTCCTTCACTTTGTTTCTTGTCAGATATAACATTGGCAAACTGTCCCTTGTTTCAATTTTAAGATGCGTGAAAAAAGGGTTTGCACTTCCAATTTATATTTCTTTTTCTTTGTAATCTTAAATGATGGACTGACAGTATTTTCCAGAGTATTTTTATGAAATCTCCCTATATAAATATCAAATATTTCAGTCACGTCATATTAAATTGTTTTTTAATTTCTATGGTATAAATTTTTGAATTTCAAATTTCTCATTGTATCATTGTTCCTTTATATACCATATTGCCTTTCGATGTTCATTGTTTTAAATTTGTGTTGCTTCTGTACGATGGTATAATTGAAGTTTGGTCTGACTATATATATATCGCTGTCATTTTATTAATAAATAATTGACAGCATTAAATTATAATTAATGATGTGATTGTTTTTTATGTTTCCAAATATTCAGTTTGCCTAAATAACTTGAGTTTGCAAATGTTAATCAAATGCTACTTTAAGGGATTTTTATGTTCAGTGTTATGGCCTTCTCAGTGTTATGGTGTAAGACTACCATACTTTTTCATCTGATATGTTTCCGTTTACTTTTGTTTACTGGCATTTCTATATTATATTTTTATATTAACACATAAATCAACAAACGCCTATATTCTTAATAAGCCTCCCTAAATAATATTTTGTGATCAGCGGATATTTCTACCAGTTTTATATTTTGTAGTATATTTATGATATCTACGATGAAAATAATTGGACCCCAGAACAAATTTCTATAGAAATCTTACATTTACTCTGTGCCATTTTGAATTTTGAATTACTTTCCATTAATGTTTTTCTCTAAGAATTTTTTATCTATTCTGGCCAAAAAAACAATTTACACGCATTAGACCAGATGTATTGAATTATTTTATAATTAATATAAGAAAGATAACCGGAAACACCTACAATGGCCGTAAACCACAATCACATGCCACAATCCACCAGGGAACCGCACGAGAAAAACAATAAAATGACAAAAGACAAACATGGACAACGATAGGAAGTTCTACTCCTTTTACTAGGATCAAATAAAGAGATAGATGATCGAAATACTTGGCCACTGGGGAACACAGATTACCTCATTTTAGCTTGGTGGCAGTAAAAAAAGTTCACCATAAGATAACATTTAAATAAAATAACATTTAATTTTTTTAAACTAGAAAGTATCTCGCTCTTGAAAAGCTCTGTCCTTAGTTGATTTTGGATTTCACGTTATGGTAAACTGTTCTTTGTCAATTTTTATGCATTTTTCGTTTTATGATCGTCCCAATGTCTTGATTTATTCAGCAACGAAGAGACACAAGTTGACGAAATGGTAATCTGCAGAATCTAAATATACAGTTTCTAGGTACTGAGTTAATTGTTCAATACGGGAATTTTGAATCGTGTTCATTCCGGAAAAAAACTGATATTATACGAAAAAATCAATATATCAATACATTGACAGGGAAGCACTAATTAATAAACACTGTTGGACTAAGGGTGATTTATATTTAATCAATTGTAGGGCCTCAGGTTAATTGTTTTTCGTCAATTAAATTTTAGTTAAAGAATTGTCATGTAGGAAAAAGTATAAGTATACACTATATCAATACATTCACAGAGAAGCGATAATTAATAAAACTGTTGAGCTAAGGGTGATTTATATTTAATCTATTTTAGGGCTTCAGGTTAATTGTGTTTCGTCAATTAAATTTTAATTAAAGAATTGTAATGTAGGAAATATTAGAAGTATACACTTCAATTTCATAAATATTTTTAGGTAATATATATTCTATTTCAATAGTCCAGGAATCCAGTCATTCCTTCATACTGGTATTTGAAGCGACCGTTTCCGCCTTCAGCAACAGAAGAGTTCCTATCTCGAAAGTCCCGTATTGATACTTCTTTCAAATAGTTGATTGGAATTGAGGAGATAAAAATTGTCGAATTTGTCTTCTGCAGAGCTGAAATAGAATTAAAATACACACACACACACACACTTTAAATTTTTGACTAAATAATTTATATTGTACGAGCAATGTTGTAACTTTTTACTTCTTGGTGTCTTGAAGGTTTGTAATGTTATATGTTCTCTATATCTTACTCATAAGACATGGTTTTTTCCAGGTATGGAAAGACTTTCAGACGTCACAAGGTAGAAATCACAAATATGTCTGGAATAAAGGACAGTTTGACGATATTAATCCAGCGACAACGGATTCTGTTTTGGGTAAGTATAGAAAAATGAACTCATTGAAGTCTTTTGATTTTAATTTTGCACGAAAATCATTAGACAGTGTCATTTTTTATGAAGTATTAGTTCATACAACATTTGACTAGCCCAGTACTTCGGTGCTGACCCGAAAGCCGATTATATTTGGAACCTTACAATATCTAAATTTTTGTATATTTTGTTGAAAACTAAGGAGTATCTCCCTCATGCAAAGCTCTGTCCTTAGCTGATTTTGGATTTTAGATCATATTGGTTATTTGTTCTCTGTCAGTTTTTACATATCTTTGAGTTTATGGTCTTCCAAACGTTTGGATTTTATCTGCACTGAAGAGACATTAGTTGTCGAAATGCGCATATGCAGAAATTAAATTCACAGTAACTTCGGTATTTAGTTATTTGACAATATACAGTTATGGCCCTCTTAAGAGGTGAATATCCAAAATTATTATTTGCACTTAGGTTATTTCCCGAGGGTTTTAGTGTTATTCACTGCTAGCAACAATTTTGTGCCAAAATATCCAAATTATTTCATATCATGTGATTATGTCTCAACCAATAGAATTGATTCTTTATTATGTAAGGTATAATGAAAGCCAATATTGTTCACACTAATTATCTGTACAAAAGTCGACATTTTTTTCTCAAAATAAAGTCCTTAACAAATGTTCGCTTTAAATCATCTCATTATGTTGCCTACGTTCACGCAGTGGCGACATATAGGAATCAGTTTCCGTCGTCTGGCGTCGTCTTAACAAAAACATTGAGATCTCCGGCATATCCCCTTCCTGTCTGGCGTAGCTTTGAATATTTTTTGCGTTTTGATAATTTGTCAATTGTTTTTTGGCATTGATTATTAGTATTGGAGCTTATACTGTGCAAGGACGTTTGGGATATTTCCCTTAAACACTTCCTGTTTGACGGAGCTTAGAATATTTGTGTTATTACATAGGGGACACATGTCTTCCATGGAGGACTTTCTACTAATATCCTTTATATCATTTCTTCTACCTAAATATGCAATCAAAGCGATTTCTTTTAATTAATAAGATAAGATCTGACATGTCAAAAAGAAACATTAAAATAGATGGAGACGGACTAAATGGAAGAAAGGGTTCAGTTAAGCTCATGTGAAGCGTCCAATTCACTATTTGTTATTGTTATGGAATTTTCGTTTGCTCTTGCTGAGTAAAAAAGTTTACTTTTATTGCTTTTCAGTGCTAAATTCATACTTTTAATACCACTTCACAAGAAAGTGCGAGCTATTATGTTAACTTTTAATACCACTTCACAAGAAACTGCGAGCTATTATGTTATATCATGAGTCGTGTGTCTACCAAAAACTTGTGAACTAGATGACAATTGCCTCAAAACTTTAGTTGTTTACCACAAAACAAAAACCACGTTTGATCGAGAAACACAAAAATGCCCAAGCTGCTTTAATAAACAGTAAATTTTGAATTTAGAATAAAAATGAAAGGATATTGAGTAAATGCACACCAGACAAAGTCTCTACAAATACATGGTAGAAGTTAAAAATGGTACTACACTTTAATTGTAATTCTTCATATTGAAGTCAGAATGAGGCCCTCAACAATAAGCTTTGCTCATAGTAAGTGCAAGACAGTCCCTAGCACCGGTTCGAGCGGCATTCATTGATAGATGTCGAACAACGTTATGTCCATGCATCTTTTGGTAAAGAAGCATAAAAATAACTAGCAAAGTGTTCTTAAAATCGCTGCCGTCCGTTGCCCGACAAAAAGCCTAACAGAACACAATCACAACATATTAACAATCACGGGTCAATCGCAAGAAACATGTTGCCACAATAAAATCTATCAGAAGTCTAACCGACCCTGGGGTTATTCCCATGGAGAACTGAAATTTTGAAAATGTAGGGAATTCCAAGCCAAAACTTGTGACCGAAATTGCAAACAGTTTTCAAACTTTGTGTGTAACCTGTGTATATATAACTTGTTAGATTTTGAGTTCAAAGGTCTGACTGGGTCTAAATGTATGCACTTGGAAACTTCAAAATTTATCAAAATTACCGATTTGGCAGGAGCCTAAATCCAAAGACAAAGTATAAAACCACCAAGCAAAAGTGAAAATCTCCCCTTCTCGTAAGTGTCCGGTTGTAAATCAGTAGCCGAGTTATTTGTTAGTTACAAAACTCATGACAGGTTCATTAGACATTTGTATTTCGCTAATGATCCAGTAAATAGTTTAGATGTATAACTGATTTTGCGTTTTGCTCTTACAGCTTTGATTTTTTTATCAAATTTGGATGCTCTTGACATATTTGTGATAAAAATGACACAAATTTAAACTTAAGTTTATTTTGGAATCGAGGAGAGAATGGATTTGATGCTTTGTCCCTTATTACACTGTCAGGGACATAAAAGATGGACTTGTACCTCTATATTGAATAGTTAAGGTCTGAAATATAAAAAAAAAATATCAAAAGCAACGCCAGTAATTATTTTCTTATATTGGAGCAGCAATATTTGCACAACTTGGGTATATTTTTTCGTCCGTATCACAAATATTGTCGTGTCCTAGATTTTTTCAACTGAGCGAAATTACCACCTCAAAAATGTAAACACCAAAATTAATTTATTGTCACTACAAGGGTTTTAAGGCATATTTAGATCCATGGTTTATTAACGAAATTGCAAACTCCGACTTTCACTTACTTTTCATGCTTACTCTTTCGGACCATTTGATGATAACTGTGGTTTTTGTTGGGTTCTACATACTGCTAATGCTATATTTTTGTGACGTATTTGCATTTCTCTTTCTTTGCTGTTCCTTTTGTCTCCGTTTGAAATGCATCAATGTTCCCATTATTTTGGAGTTATATCTTGATTTTTTTCTGTATTATTTGCCGATGCATAAAGTACAAAGAGAGCAACGATTATACTGACAAATAAAATCATTATATATGTGTTTTAATCAAGGGCTTTTCGAAAACGGTCACATGCAATATGAAGTTGACCGTGATAACACAAGTGTTGGAGAACCCAGTATAGCGGAGATGACATCCAAAGCAATACAAATATTGCAGAAAAATAATAAAGGATTTTTCTTGATGGTTGAAGGTATAATACGTTTGTCTACTTTAGAATAGATAAGTTATAAAGCACGAAATTATTTTCTATTACTAGTTGATGTGACCCAACTTGCACTCAGAGACCACTGAACTAGATTCTTCTACATCTTCAAAATGCATTCAAAAACAAAAATATCAAAAGTTTATTTCTGTAGATGTTCATATCAACAGTTTATTTCTCTTCAGTGTGAAATATATCACATTATGTTTGAAGATAAGAACTTAAAATGTAACTGTCAACAAATATGCGAAACATCTTATCTGTGTGTGTTTTTATGAGCGTAACATTTAAATTGATTTCAGTTGATTAATTGTCAGTTTTAAAAGGTGCGTCAAAACTTATTTTTGTTTAATATCTTATTATTTTATTGCTTTCAAAGCTTTTATAATTGCATATAATAAAAAAAATGAAAGGGTTGAAGAAAAACACACGGAGACAAAAACCAACCAATAGAGCAATGTTTTAATTGTTGCTCTTCATCTGGCATTCAAGCATGAGGCCTTCAACAATGAGCTTTGCTCATATCTCAAAGTAAGTTTTAAAAAAAGGCCCATAGCAACGTTTTTAGTGGAGTCGAACAACTCTACATCCACGTTACAGCTTATTAATGGATGTGGGGTCATCAAAAAACATACAATTAAGGTGTCTGCAGGGTATTATTTTCCTATTATGGAATTTTGTGAAATTTTCTTTGTAAAAACATAATTGTGTTATTTTTCGAAATATAAAATAAAATTTTGGGGTCACCGTGCGTTTAAGCGCAAAAACTGAAATTAAAAAATTCAGGATTTTAGATAGAAATGTTAGGGAAAATGATTATATTAGGGGATAGCTTGAAAAATCTATTGTAGATTTTGTTCATACTTTGCATGTGTTTTGAAATCATTATATAGTTTACATATAAAAAATAAAAATAAGGGGTCACCGTTAAAATAAGAAAGATAAATTTCGAAATCTTAATTTCTCTAGTGATATCTATGTTAAATTCTTTTATCAAATTATCTCCCTTGCATAATTTCTGTGTTCTGTAAATCAAGTAATAGATTAAAAGCTTGCGTGTTTAGTTCAACTTTTTGTAATGAAAATGGTGTAAAGGTGATTAGGAATAATCATTTTAAATACGTTGGAACTTTCTTAACATTTTAAATAACTATTTTGTTAATTTTGTTAATGAATGACACCTAAATGAACAAGTATAAGACAAAAATGGCGGAATAATACCACTGAGACACCTTAATTGGCACCTTTGTCATCCGTTGCCAAACAAAAAGACTAAAAGAAGACATCTATTTCTTATATAAACAACAACAAAGCACTCATCATGTCCATTACAAGAAAACTTAGAATAAAATAGTAAGATGAAGGCACTATAAACAGGTGGTCGGAATAGTTTTGGAAAATTACAAAAATAAAAATCCAAAATATTTAAAGAATGTATCCATATGAGAAAATGTACACCAGATTTTTATTTCTTGTCTATAATCACATATATCTAAAGAATGTATTCAATAGGTGGTAGAATTGATCACGCTCATCACGATACAAAATCAGCAAGAGCATTAGAAGAAACAATTGCGTTTGAGGCAGCAGTAATTAAGGCTTTAGAAATGACAAATCAAGACGAAACATTAATAATTGTTACGGCAGACCACTCACACGTATTTACGATTGGTGGATATCCCAGAAGAGGAAATGATATATTAGGTAGGTTAGATAATCTAATAGAGGACATGATATTTAAGCTGAGAGCATTTATCATTGGTTGTTATCCAAGAAGAGGAAATTATATATATTAAGTAACGTTACCTCCTCTTAAGGTGAGACGTTACTAAATGAACGTCACGGTAAGAGTTACCTCCCTCCGATCGCGTTCGAACACTGTAGACGTAAACAAAGGTGACATGGCAAGATCATTTCATTCAACAGAAAGGAAATAATGGCTAATCCTGAGACAATAGAAAATTATGTCAAATTTAAAATTAGCGTTTGCAATGGCTTTTTTGTTGTTTATTTTTGAAATAAAAGTAATATGTATAGCTATGGGAAAAGGTCAGTTCCCACCTGAAACTTCTATTTGTACGTGTTAGTATTATGCAAAAACGATTACTATTTCAGAAATTAATTAGAAATCATTTCTGGTCCAATTTCGTTCCTTTACAATTTTCTTTCACAATTCTTTAACATTACAGTATTTTTTTCACGGTTTTGTTTTGATGTTTTTTAATAATGACAATAAAGAAAACTTTGCTGCAGACGGAACGTTGCAATATTGAAACGGAACTCATCCCGATTTTTTTTATTTTCGGGAACAAAATAAAATGGTATATTTTTTATTTTCAGTCGGAATATCCACCAATACTCGACATGCTCTCTGAAAAATCGCGGTCCTGGTAAAGTTCGGAAATTTTATATTTTGAAAGTGTTTACCAAGGTATGAGCTGTTATANCTAGCCACATTATAATGATTTTAGTTTTACGTTGTAGTACAAATTAATTTAGCTATATCAGAACCAAAAAAGTTAATTGAATTATGTAGTTGATGAGATTGCATGGCTACAAGTTTTCACTGCAGTTGGAAAGGGCGGGGGAGAAATGGGCAAGGACAGAAACTTTACCTTATATACGACCCAATTTGATTTACTCTTATCATTAAAAATATGTAAGAGATCATTACACTTCTTGGAGCGTGGCATTTTTCTACACCGTTTGTCTTCATTTGTTTCTATCTAAGTTTAATGACTAGGCCACACTGACAAAATATTCCATATCAACCACCTGGGGACGCATCCGTAGATGTGACCTCTTAAGATCGATCTAGTCTCAATTGCATTTGTGTATCGAAAGAAAAAAAAATTTATATCTTTTAAAAATTGAAACTTTGACCTCTGTTTTTTTAAACTTTTTTAATTTATTCATATGTAAGATTAAGTGTTAATCTTATAAATGACGTATTGTTAACCAGCTTTTTATGTAGCTTTAATTTGGGGAGAATGGATGTTATGCGTGACATTCAGATCTGTCAATTCATTACATTCAAAAGAAAACTGACCAACAAATTGAATTGTATGGGCAAGTAGAGAAAAAGTTTGACCGCATTTTATTATTTTTTCAATATAAACTTTGTTTTAGGACTTGTTGAACCGTATGAAAAACAACCCTCTTTAGATAACATGCCGTACACCACTCTGGCTTATGGGAATGGTCCAGGAGTAAATTTTACAGCCGGGCGACCAAACTTAACACATACAGAAACACGTAAGATTTAGCATACGAATGAATTTTAATGTGTAATCTACATTTCGACAGTACAATTCTAATTTTTGATCACTAATTTTGTCTTTTCATTTTTGTTTATACAGAGGTGACACCGTTGTCGCTTGCAGATGGTATCAACGTAGCAAAAATGTCGATTAAGACGCACCATTTTTATTACATTCATGTATATAGAACAATATTCGATTTAAGCCAAAGCAGGGGGCAAATAGCACTTCAATGCAAAGTCACGAATTACTATTATTTTGCATACTTACTAACACATTGTTTAATGCAAAACGTTTGAATTTACAAGCAATATATTGATTTTTTCCATTCCTCTTTGTAAATTAAATCTTATAAAACTCACGATAAGCACGCAGCCAAGCACTTAATGATTTGGAAATTCTACTGAATATGAATATATCATAAAAAGAATGCATGGATGTTCCAGGGTTCACATGTGTCGCCTACAATATATATATTGATGAATTATTTTGTATTTACGTCTGAAAATCAGTCCAACATATATATATGTAAGTGAGAACCGAACCGTCAATCCAAAACGAATAATCCAAGGACAATGGCAACATCGGAAACAAAAAAGAAACAGAGACACAACATGAGTTCTGCACAGAAAAGAAAAATGAAGACACACATACACAAAGATGAACAACACGGACCCAATAAAAACATGGGTGAGATCAGGTGCACCGGTAGAGTAAGCATCTGCTGCTTCTTATAAGAGACCCGGCGTGTTGAAAATGTCAAATCCGGTAGAGAAAACAACAATTAAGTTTTAAAGGGAAAGATCTGTTGTCATCTAGGAAACAGATATCCCATAGCGGTCCAGAAGATGGTGATGTCGACCGTATAATTTCTGTTTCGTTATAGAATGACAAAGTCCAATAACAGCATGAAAAAATATTTATAAGCGTACAAAATACATTATGCACATCTGGAATATAAAATAAGGCATTCCTGCAAGTTTGAAAAGAACCAAGCAGTTTAGGAGGAGTTGCAGATAATTGAGGCATACAGTAAGAATGTCATTAGCAAAAATGACAACATTCAAAGATGTTTCAAGAAATTTTGAAACTAATCGGAATTGTAGAAAAAGAAAATGCATGGTGCCTATCTGAAAAATGTATTTAAGCATTACTGCAAGTTTAATTGGAAAGTACCAGGCGGTCTAGGAAGGTTTTCTGATAATGGATGTTAACTTTAGACTCCAATAAGCAAAAGTCCAAAGAAAGCTAGAAAATCTGAAAAAAAATCAAGATTAAAGAAAACAAAATCCAAGTTTGGTTTGAAAGTTCCATGTGGGTTATAAAGAGTTGCGGATAGTATTAGAAATTTTGGAGCCATACAGACAAACGGGCGAAAGACGATGGATAGTGATCTTTCTGTGTTGATCCTGCACTATGTATAGGCAACACAATGAATAAATCATAAAATAGCAGGTTGACACTCGACCACATTTTCTTTCCATTTACTTATTGTACAAGCCATGCTCGGACATCAGTCGTGCAAATTTATGCTCTTTTTTTTTTCTAAGATATGGTGTACTTGTACATGAGATATGATATTATCCAATGTGTACACTTTGTTCAATTACTATTATCTAAATTTATGTAAATTCTAAAACCGAAGGATTAACTCCTTCCATCGTAGTTTTCCTTTGCTATATTTGATATTACTGATTATTCGGATTTCGTTTGGTTTTATGCAATTTAAACATTTTTTCATATGGATTTCCTTTGTTTGGGTTCTGGTGCTGCTGATGAGGAATTATTTTCCGAAATGGTCATAATGGTCATTAAATTATTGCAGTTGGAGTTTACATATGTGTTATGGTCTCATGTTCATTTACTCCATATCCTTTCCTAAAATATGTATCTTCTGTTGTCCTTTTTGGTATTTTTTCTATTTTCTTTTTTTTATTTTGTCCTTATTCTTTTTACATTTTTAATAGTTGACAACAGTGATGATTTTACTACAAGCACTTACACCATCACTCTAAAGGCGAAACATAGATATCTTGTGCAAGACGAAAACATACGGTTGATTAAGCTGCAATTAAAGCATGATAAAACAAAAATTTTTCAATATGAAATTTGAAATAACTGCTAATACATTTTGATGAACCGATTTTAAGTTTGTACTCTCTTTTCCATTTCCAAAATACATGTTAATATCGGTCCAAATAACAAAATTCCGAAGTAACTGTGAATTAAGTTTCTTCATATGCGCATTTCGGCAGCTTATGTCTCTTCAGTGCAGATCCAATCATAACATTTGGTAATCCATGAACCGAAATATGAGTAGAAATATTTTTTAGAAACTTAGCTTCGATTACCTTAACTATGTTTTTACAAAATGAATAATGCAAAATTGACATTTTCTGAAACAAAAACAAATAAAATATTTGAAGTAATACTTTTAAATAACGAAATGTCAAATTTGCAGCATAGTGGAGTTATTTCCACGATTTCTGTTTCTTCGGTACAGAAGCAGTACACAGAATCGTTAAGTGTTCTGAAGAGAAATAAAACTGTGTTGGCTTCACGAAACCAGGCACTGCAAATCTACTAGCGTAACAAAATTACTAAAGTAAGTTTTTTTATTACAATACTGTCAGTACACTTTTGCGCAACATCTTGAACCGATGTGACTTTATTTTTGAAATGATTACATGCGTTTTATTTTTTTTAATTAAAGGTGATTCTAATTACGTTTTCCAAAGTGCTGTACCAATTAGTTCCGAA
Source organism: Modiolus philippinarum (assembly GCA_002080025.1). Taxonomy (NCBI): domain Eukaryota; kingdom Metazoa; phylum Mollusca; class Bivalvia; order Mytilida; family Modiolidae; genus Modiolus; species Modiolus philippinarum. The sequence continues at coordinate 39,254 of MJUU01041469.1, forward strand.
ACACATAGTGGTGAAGATGTTCCAATTTTTGCTATCGGTCCTATGTCACATCTATTTGATGGAGTACAGGAACAGAACTATATTGCACATGTAATGCAATATGCTGCATGTGTTGGTGATTATACCAATGACTGTGATAGACATGTACAGCCCACAGCTACGCCATGCCCCACAAGCTTCTCTCAAGTTGAACGAATAAGCTATGTTTTGTTTATCATTTGTAGTGTTATAATTAACTTGTTTGCACGTTGTATGTAATCTGTAATGTGTTTGTGTGTATGATTTCTGAAATGGTTGTGATAGTACAGAACGGCGCCAACACATGGCCATGTAAATAAATAATTAAATTTTAACCTCATATGTAATCACATTTATTTATTGAATAACTTTTGAAACATAGATGTTATAAGAGCAATAACTGAATATTGTGGCATTTTTTTCACATCGCACCGTTAGATTAAATTACATAAATAGAGGCAATAGGATTGGACAACAAGTTATAACACCTTATCGATAGTCCTCTCCGTAAACATATTTACAAATATGTTTACAAAAAAACTCGGCTGTCCCGAGTTCCTATCGTTGTTTATGTTTGTCTTTTGTATTTTTATTGTGGTTTTTTTTTTCTTGTGCAGTTCCTATTTACTTTCTGGCATGTGGCTATGTTTTTCGGCCATTGTAGGTGTTTCCTGTTATCTATTCCATTTTACAAAGCAGCAATTGCAATCACATAACAATTCTATAAATATTTTACATATTTCATTAAATGAATAAAAAATAAATGACAAGAAGCAAAAGACAATAATTAGAAATTACAATATAACAGAATTATTAAAACAAGTTACTTAAATGAACATAAAATGTAAAAGAAACAAGAACAAAAAGAAGAAGAACATGCATTTCATTAGAACCTCTAAGTTTGTTTGATATAGGCACGAACTAGTTCAAATACTTTTGAATTCATTTTAATGTCTACGTCATCATTTCCAAACAATAAAATATCTATATGGGCCTAAATATTAATTTCATCACACCGTTTAGAGCTCAAGACCCTTTAATAAGTCTAAGAGTCGTCAGACTTGAGAGGATATATAAACAAGTGCTGATAAAGGGCTTAACATGAGATATAACATGTAATGATGTTTTATCATATACTCCATTAGTAGAACTTGCTTGTAAAAAAGGCTCTGAGTAGTGAGGGAAAAGCATGTCATATTTACCAGAATCAGTTCATAATGATGTCATATTAGCCCGCCTAGTTATTTCGATTTTTATATTTTTATTTTGTTTGAAATTTGAAATATTTTATGTCTTCATATGACCTCTCTTAAATGTTTTTGTATCCAAGTCCGTGGTAAAATTGCTATATATTCAAGGCTGTAACAGTATTTCTCAACGTAAACATGCCATTGGAAATTAAAATAAAGGTGCCTATAAATATTTCTACTAACAGTTTAGTGTTGTTAACATCTTACATGTACATAAAAAAATATTTGATATAAAAAATTCACCAAACTCATACATGTTATTTCAGTTTTCGTAGTATGGCCTGTTGTTCTGTTACAATTGAACTAATATCTGGGAGCTTGAATATTTACTGAATTTACCACGGGTTGGTCCTTTATGTCAATATTTTACCTCTGGCTGTCGCTCAGGGTTAAATATTCCACATAAAGGGCCACTTTCGAGGTGAAATCAGTATATCTTGCAGCTCCTAGAAATTATATCTTAATTTTCTGTTCATTTTAATCATGTTTGATTAAATTGTACATCTCAAATCACTAACCATATGCAATGACGTAAAGGACGCTATTGTTGCTTACTAAAAATGTTGAGTGAATGGATTTAAATAAGATACAATCCAACCTTCTCTTATTTTTCCTTTACCATTGTTCCATTTTTTTTATCTTCATGTTTATATATCCATGAGAATCCCAAAATAACCTTTATCAATGTTCAGTAATATTGATATACATATATAATATATATTCGACTAAAATGTAAAACTGCTTTATAGAACGAATACATTTGATAAATACGTTAGCAAAACTTAAGTTCGTATTAACTAAGAAAGTATGCCATGTAATCTAATAATTTAGGTATTTTATGGGGGGGGATTACCTGTACTGCACCAAAGAGTTGAACATCAATGCTTTTGCATCAAACAGTTTGCAATGAGTAATGTATGTCAAACTCGGATTAATTAAAAATTCATTCCTATTGTAGTAATGGAAGAACTAAAGTCTGTTTCACTTCCTTTAGATAATGGAAATTCTCTTCTGCTGACTTTAATATTGCATATTTCGGCACCGGATTTTGCATCGTTGAATAGAAATATTATACACTTCTGGAACCACTTTTACTTTGATGATTTCCAATACATATTGAAAGAAAAAACAGTTTTTAAAAATGCTCCATGCTTCTAAATCGACCATATTTTCCGCGCTCAATTATCGACTAGACTGGACCATTCTGAATTAGGTATAGGCAGGTATATCTTTAAGTCAGATGATAAACAAGTCTCACTTTGGCTTTTACCCTGTGCTTGGACCCCCTTTTGATTTAAGAAAAAAACATACCCAGAAATGATATAATTCAACAAAATACTTAATCATGTAATTAAAATATGCATGCATTAAACCAAATATTTGAAATAAATTGTTAATGTACTGCTAATTTCTATTCGGTGTTTACCATAAAAAAGTCCGTGGATAACAATTGTTAACCCCGAACGAGTACACCTTGCTATTATTAAGTAGGTCAACTCGGGTCATCTAATTCATTAAGTTACTTGGTCGCCCTTAAAATAGAACGATCCAACACTTAGAAATTTTCACCTGTTTGAAAAAAATTGTGAAAATACACATGACTGCAGACTTTTGTGCATGTCGTGAACGACGAATTCAAATTTTTCAGTTATGTATGACCATTCTTGATATACATACCTAATATGATAAAGTTTAGTGTAAAACTAAAGCTGAAATTGTGAGATTTCCATTATCTAAAGAAATAAAATGCTTTGGTTCTTCTTCTCAAAATTTTATTATTGTATTATATCAAATTCCTGCGAAAACAAATTTGGTTAAATGTAAATCCTATGTTTTTGCTCTCCTTTTATAGTGCAACACCTTGCAATGCGTTGCTGTATGTATTTAATGTTCAAACTTAGGAAGTATTCACATTGATCTGAAATGTATGGTAAAATTAACATTTGGATTAACCGTTGTCGATTTTTTTTCTTTTTTCGAATATTCATTGATAATGATTATACTATAGCTTTTCTTCGTAAATCCCGAGGAGGTGATGATTTTCTTTTTGCAATCAGCGATTGTCCTTTACTCATTAGCAAAACTCGTATTAGCAGTGCTTAAAAGAGCTAGAAACTGAAATTGATGTTTTGTGTACTTTATTAAAAAATAAAAGTAGACACGTATTTGTACAATTTTATGTGTTGTATCATTTTTTATAAAATACCATGTTGAAGGCTTGATCATTATTTTTCCAATTGTATTAATTCATTTCACCATTTAAGGACCACAAAACTATTATTTCGTCAAATAAAATCTCATCGTTTGTCCCCACGGCCATACGATGTGGGAAACAAAACAAACAGAATGTAGAAGAAAATAAAGCCATATGTGAACTTCTATGGACCGGGTTGTATTTGACAAAGGTTAATATCTGGCTGTACGAAAAACATGTTCAAATATCTTTAAAAATTTTTAAAAATTTTGAAAAATCAGTTAAAAATTAGAACCAGTCACAATTTTACTCCTTCAGTGTGCTTCAAAAAGGTCCACCCTTGTCTGTGTCCAATCCAAAATGTTCCCTAGCGGTAAAAAATAAATGCACATTTGTTTGAGCTCCTCTGAAACTATTTCTATATGATATTAAATCACAATAGTCAAAATGTGACCAACTTACAAACAAGTGTGCAGCCGATTCATAATCTGCCAATTGATGACATTTTTCAACATTGAACAGATAGCAAAATCCTCTTAAAGTACTGGGCGATTTAAAACAAAACCGAATCGCGATAATCCCTACACAGTTTCCCTCAAAACAGTTGCCAATTAGGTCAGTATCCTTTCCAAAGAGAAGATTTCCAGCGGAAACCAAAGTTTATCATTGATTCCTATGCAAAACATATTCAGCGATATTCTTCCCTGAAATTATGTGGTTACTGAGAACCAAAAAAGATGAGTTAACCCTCGGACCCATATTCATAAAACCTCTTAAGTTAGAGTGTTCCTACATCTTCGCTAGCCAAGGGTTACGATACGCTCCTCTCATGAAGAGAGGAGTGAATCGTAACCCTTGGATAGCGAAGATGGTTTTCCTACGGCTAAACACAAAAGGACAATTCCAGCCATTTAACTGAAGTCAATATTCATAAAACCACTTATCTAACTTTTTTTGTCAAGTAAATTCCTTGTTAAGGGGAACTGTGCCATATTTGATTAAATGATATCCTTAAAACATTTTAAACTTGATCCCTTAACTTTGAAATAAGTGGAATTACAAAACCATGATAACAGTAAATACCTACATTGGCCGAAAACTACAGCCACATGCCACAATTCACATGCGAACTGCACTAAAAAAACAATAATGAAGACAAGCTACCTTGAGGTTTAAAAAAGTCTCAATAGCAGTTTGCTAGATGCTTTCATATTATAAATTACGAATATTATTTTCTAAGTTGTTAACTTCTGAAGGGTTATTCAAATATTCTTCTTTTTTAGACTCTAATAACCATTATCCTTACAAAAATAGTTTAAATATATTTATTCAAATTACATGCTTATACTTGAAAGATATTTATACATAAATTTATATTTTCAGTTACACCGTGTCGGTGAAGGATCGTCCAAAACATGGAACTTTCAAATGATAAAAGTCCTTTCCACTCAATCAACTTCGAAAAGAATGAGAGGGGGCCCAAAATTTAGTACCTAATAAATGACACATAGAATTACATATAGCATGATAAAAAACATCGAAGCCTGAATTATAATATAGAAATCAAAGTAACGTAGGAACCTCGTAAATGTTAAACATCTGTATACTGTTTTCGAAAACATTGAGCGGAACCACTTGTTCGCCAGTCTTTGTACAATTCCTGTAGACAACTTTATTAAGATCTGTGGAATATGAATCTATGTTTTTAATAGTTCGCTCTTTGCATGTTCTAATATTATTGATTCAGTCTGCTTTGATGGGATTTCCGATAATTGACAAACTCGATTCCATGAACATGTAAAACAGTTTTTACAAATTAAATATATTAAACGAGGAATTAACTTGATTTTTCTTGACCCAAATTTTTAAGAACTTGTACCAGGCATGCCTTTCATTTCCTTTTCTTACTACCATCCCCCTTGAAGTTTTTTTTTCAATTAGTCTTGTCTTATCTTTGATGCTAATTTTGAGAAGAACTACACAAGAGACCAGAGGCACTTTCAAGACATCAAAGGGATAAGAAATAATCAGCCAATAACGAGTTGAAGTGAGACTGGTGAAAACCATAGTTGTGGAACAGGGGAGGGAAATAAGTGCATGTGCAAGAGACTGTTCCATGTTGCCGTATCGCAATGGCCCCTTGGAACACATATAAATGGAGAACTGGCAAGTTATTTTCGTTATCATTAAAGAAGCAGTCACTATTTTTTATCTTCAATGGTCCGAATAAATAAAGTTGCTGTGAATTTGCTTTCTGAAAATGCGCATTATGACAACTTATGTCCCTTCAGTGCAGATAAAATCTAATCGTTTGGAAGATCAGAAACTCAAAAATGTTAGACAAACTGATAGAGAACAAATAACCTATATGATCTAAATGTAAAGCCAAAATTTAGATTTTGTAAGGTCCCAAATATAATCGGCTTTCGGGTCAGCACCGACGTACTAACTACTGGGCTGGTAAATCCCCTCGAGGACTAATAGTTCACCAGCAGTGGCATCGACCCAGTGGTAACAAATAACTAAATACCGAAGTTGCTGTGAATTTGCTTTCTGCATATGCGGCTTTCGACAACTTATGTCTCTTCGGTGCAGATAAAATCTAAACGTTCGGAAAACCAGAAACTCAAAGATGTTAAAAAACTGATTGAGAACAAATACATGTAACTAATATGATCTAAATGAAAAGCAAAAATCAGCCAAGGACAGAGCTTTGTATAAAGGAAATACTCCTTAGTTTTCAACAAAATTCACGAAATTTAGATATTGTAAGGTTCCAAATATAATCGGCTTTCCGATCAGCACCGAAATACTGACTGTGAGAGATGAGAGAAAGTGCAGACAAACATGCTCTTAATCTGTTGAAAGGAAAATTAATTACCAATGTAACAAATAGCATAATTTTATACAAATATAATTATGATGAGCCACCTCCTAAGTTGTCTGTAAACAGAATTAAGTCAAAATTGAGAGATATTTGCAAAAAGTATGTTTGTACCTATTGAAATACTTCCAACAACGTTGCTATCAGTTGAAAGAAATACGTATAGATTATTACATGTTTATTCCGATATCTGCCCTGATGTCAGTCCGAGCCCTGATATCTGCCTGGCGTGTCAGCGGAGGGCGGATAACGGTAGATGACTGATATCAGGGCAGATATCGGAATGTAGACATGTAATAATCTGTTTATCACATATTTGACAGAGGAATGATATTGCGAGCAGATTTTAGGCAAAATAGACCAAAAATGGAAGAACAAAAAACTTGAACCCTTTTTTTCTGAAATAGGAACATCTTTTCAAACGCTGGATCCGTCGGTGAACATACGAAATAATCTGGCCAAAATCGATATTTGTATATTCAGAATCAGACAGCGGCTTTATAACAGCGAGGTAAGCTCTCTATAAGAAGTGTTTATAAAAATGAATAAACGGGTAAATTTCCGCTGTTGCAATATAGGCACGTTGTCACTGCCATCACATGTATCTGTTGAGAGAACGGATTGTGTCAGATTCAAAATATGCATTTCAGTCCGGGAAAACGCCGAATCGAATCCGAATACAACAACGTTGCGGAATTCGAAAAGAGATCATTTCGAATTTGTTATTGTTGGTATTTTTTTTTCACTGTCAGTGTTTTACCGCACTGATTTTATTGTTCTGACAGCTAAAAATAATTTTTGCCAACAATAACAAAATACAACTACAATGTCTTCACTTAAAGAAATCTTACGGAGTTAACCTACGGTCTGAAGAAACTGTTTGAAGAGTTTCCATTTTTCATGGCTTCAACAATGTTGCCGTTTCATGGTCAGAAACGCTTCTAAACCGAGAACAAGCTTCGGGCTCAGCCATATTTTATATACGTCGCTAAATGACGTCATCAAAACAGGGCAGATATCAGTTATCTGCCCCGGCCACGGATATAGACCAGATACTCTTCCGGTTATTACATATGCAGAATGGTACAATTTACATATAGATATCTGATAATATACTGATATCCAACAGAAACAAACAAATTGCCCATGTCTAACACTTTCATACGTACCAATGTAGGCGAAAAAAAACTCTCACAACATTACAAGGATACAGAAACGCTCAAAAATCAAACTAAGGATAATACCTGGTCTACATTGTACTTGGTTCCTAAGTTTCACAAAAACTTAACAAGCATCGTTTTATGTCGGCAACGAACAACTGTTTTAATAACACTGTGTCTAATATTACTTATCCATTTATTTGACGATTGCAATTACTTGTATAAAGGAACAAATAAAGAAATGTGGAATAAATGTACATGGTTTCGTCTATTGACAGTTATGCTTTTTTCTACACTTTTTACAACCCTTCCACATAAATTGATTAAATCTAAATTGGGACAACTTATTAAATGGTCTTTCAAATTTTCTGGTCTACAATTAATTTGGTGTAATAAAAGGCAAGGATTCTTCTCTAACATCACTTACAAAAATCATTGTTCCTGGACACGCGATGACATGATTAAGGCACTGGATCTTTAGCTAGACAACATTTTTGTTCGTTTCGGCATTGGAATTCCAATGGGTACAAACTGCTCACCTCTCATTGCAGATCTTTTCCTGTTCTGTTACAATCGGGGCTGTATGAAAAAAAACTACAGGATGGAACCATACAATACAATGATCAACTTATTTCAATTTTCAACAATAACAGCAGGTATATTGACGATATCCTTACTATTGACAATCCCAGTGTTTAGACTATGTCGACCTCATTTACCCACAAGAACTGAAACTTAATAAAGCAAACAATGATTCTAAATATTGCCCATTTTTCAATCTAACTATCATCGTTGACTCTGGAAAAATTAAGACTAAAATTTATGATAAAAGGGATGATTTTGATTTCACTATTACTAATTTCCCTTTTCTTGATGGCGACGCTCCTGCAGCACCATCATACGGGGTGTATATATCTCAACTGGTACGATTCGCACGCGTCTGATCTACTCTTGACGACTTTAATGAACGTAATCTTACTATCACATCCAAACTATTACAACAAGGTTACAGATTTCATAGATTGATTATACATTTAAGGAGTTTTATAGAAGATATGAACATTTGGTATCTAAATATAATGCGACTAGGAAACAGTTTATTGCTAAAGGCATTTCTAATCCTCGTTTTTACGGAAATGTTGTTAAAAAATGTCAAAAAATGATAAAAATCCAGAAAAACTGGGAAGTAACTTACATACTTTACGTAATAGGGGATATTGACCGGATATTCTTCATGATTCCGTTAAATTGGCTTTGGGATCCAATGACCTGAAGATTTTACAATTATACTGGCCTCTCACTGATACTGCCGATGTATACCGAAATCCATGATGATTCTTTACCAAACCTTTCGGGAAGTTTTGAATTTGATTATAATTCCGTAGTGCGACAGTGTTTTACCAGTGTTTTACCAGCTACTTGAGCTAGGCGGCAGTTTAGCGGCGAGCACTCCTCAACCCATCTTTCTAAATTACGTTTTGTCTATTCTTTCCTTTTCAAGATTGTGGTCTTAGAGTTAGTGGTCCACCTGTATTGGGTTTTAGTTGTATGTTTATTATATTATAGGGTACTAGGGTATTATTTGGGTACCCATAAACCGGTTTAATCCTACCGCTGGCTGTTGCTAGTGCCGGTACAAAGTCCGGCTATCCCGAGTTCCTANTGTACATGAGATAATATCTCATGTGTACACTTTGTTCAATTACTATTATCTAAATTTATGTAAATTCTAAAACCTAAGGTTTAACTCCCTCCATCGTAGTTTTGTCCTTAGCTATATCTGATATTACTAATTATTCGGATTTCGTTTGGTTTAATACATTTAAACATTTTTTGAAATTATGGATTTCCTTTGTTTGGGTTCTAGTGCTGCTGATGAGGAATTAATTTCCGAAATGGCCATACAGCTCATTAAAATTACTGCAGTTGGAGTTAACATATGTGTTATGGTCTCATGTTCATTTACTCCATATTCTTTCGTTTAATATGTAACTAATATGATCTAAATGTAAAGCCAAAATCGGCCAAGGACAGAGCTTTGTATAAAGGAAATACTCCTAGTTTTCAACAAAATTTACGAAATTTAGATATTGTAAGGTTCAAAATATAATCGGCTTTCCGATCAGCACCGAAATACTGACTACGAGAGACGAGAGTAGGTACAGACAAACATGCTCTTAATCTGTTGAAAGGAAACATAATTACCAATGTCTCAAATAGCATAATTTTATACAAATATAATTATGATGAGCCGCCTCCTAAGTTGTCTGTAAACAGAATTAAGTCAATATTGAGAGATATTTGCAAAAAGTATGTTTGTACCTATTGACAATACTTCCAACAACGTTGCTATCAGTTGAAAAAAATACGTATAGATTATTACATGTTTATTCCGATATCTGCCCTGATGTCAGTCCGAGACCTGATATCTGCCTGGCGCGTCAGCGGAGGGCGGATAACGGTAGATGACTGATATCAGGGCAGATATCGGAATGTAGACATGTAATAATCTGTTTATCACATACTAAATTGGGACAACTTATTAAATGGTCTTTCAAATTTTCTGGTCTACAATTAATTTGGTGTAATAAAAAGCAAGGATTCTTCTCTAACATCACTTACAAAAATCATTGTTCCTGGACACGCGATGACATGATTAAGGCACTTGATCTTTAGCTAGACAACATTTTTGATCGTTTCGGCATTGGAATTCCAATGGGTACAAACTGCTCACCTCTCATTGCAGATCATTGCAGATCTTTTCCTGTTCTGTTACAAACGGGCTGTATGAAAAAAACTACAGGATGGAACCATACAATACAATGATCAACTTATTTCAATTTTCAACAATAACAGCAGGTATATTGACGATATCCTTACTATTGACAATCCCCAGTGTTTAGACTATGTCGACCTCATTTACCCACAAGCACTGAAACTTAATAAAGCAAACAATGATTCTAAATATTGCCCATTTTTCGATCTAACTATCATCGTTGACTCTGGAAAAATTAAGACTAAAATTTATGATAAAAGGGATGATTTTGATTTCACTATTTCTTATTTCCCTTTTCTTGATGGCCACGTTCCTGCAGCACCATCATACGGGTTGTAAATATCTCAACTGGTACGATTCGCACGCATCTGATCTACTCTTGACGACTTTAATGAACGTAATCTTACTATCACATCCAAACTATTACAACAAGTTATAGATTTCATAGATTGATTATACATTTAAGAAGTTTTATAGAAGATATGAACATTTGGTATCTAAATATAATGCGACTCGGAAACAGCTTATCGCTAAAGGCATTTCTAACCCTCGTTTTTACGGAAATGTTGTTAAAAAATGTCAAAAATGATAAAAATCCAGAAAAACTGGGAAGTAACTTACATACTTTACGTAATAGGGGATATTGACCGGATATTCCTCATGATTCCGTTAAATTGGCTTTGGGATCCAATGACCTGAAGATTTTACAATTATACTGGCCTCTCACTGATACTGCCGATGTATACCGAAATTCATGATGATTCTTTACCAAACCCTTCGGGAAGTTTTGAATTTGATTATAATTCCGTAGTATGACAGTGTTTTACCATTGTTTTACCAGCTACTTGAGCTAGGCGGCAGTTTAGCGGCGAGCACTCCTCAACCCATCTTTCTAAATTACGTTTTGTCCATTCTTTCCTTTTCAAGATTGTGGTCTTAGAGTTAGTGATCCACCTGTATTGGGTTTTAGTTGTATGTTTATTATATTATAGGGTACTAGGGTATTATTTGGGTACCCATAAACCGGTTTAATCCTACCGCTGGCTGTTGCTAGTGCCGGTACAAAGTCCGGCTATCCCGAGTTCCTATCGTTATCTATGTTGGTCTTTTGTCATTTTATTGTTTTTCTTGTGCGGTTTTCCGGTTGATTGTGACATGTGATTGTAATGCCCAGCCATTGTTGTGTTTCCTGTTACCTTTTCTTCATTAATGGGACAAAATCCCTATAAATACTTGGTAAGATTAATCAAATTGAACAACGCTTTCATTGTTGTTCTTCATCCTAAAGTCACCATGAGGCCTTCAACTAAGATCAATCATCCTTACCTCATAGTAAGTTCAAGACGGCTCCTAGCACCGGTTTGAACGGAATTCGCTTGCTAAATAATGAGCAACGCTACATCCATGTATACACTGTTTTACATCCTTTTTGTCATGGATGAGGGATCTTCAACAAGCATAACATATCGGACAAAGTACTCTTTCAATCACTTTCATCCGTTGCCCGACAGAGAGCCCAAAAGAGAATGCAAGATATAAACAATCACAGGGCACTTATCTAGTTCACCGATTCCCAGTGAATTTATTTCCCGAAATCCCAGGCTTAAATCATAAAAATCTCGAGATCCCGAGCTTAAAAACATCTTGTCCCGACATCCCGAAAAAGGGCCAGCTCCCCATCACCTCAAGCCCCGGGAATCATTTTGCGGAGTCATCACTGCAAGAGAGACAAACTTCAAGATAAGTGAACAAATAAAGGGATATGGAGTAAACATGCATTGGACAAAATCCCTATAAAAACATGGTAAGATTAAGCAAATAGAACAACGTTTTTTTGTTGTTTTTCATCCTAAAGTCACCATAAGGCCTTCACGAAGAGCAAACACTCTTACCTCATAGTAAGTTCAAGACGGCCCCTAGCACCGGTTTGAGCGGAATTTACTTACTAAATGTTGAACAACGCTACATTCATGTATCCACTGTTTAACATCTTGTTTACAAGATTAGGTGATAAAATACTGTGATAAATTATTATTAAAGCTCTTATATAAATTACTTTTGGAGTGTAAAAATTTCGATTTAAATTTTAAATAAATTTCAATCGATACAAAAACCAGTTTCATGTATTGACAGTTTGATTTTTCTACGTTCTCTAGGGGCCTGGGTGTCCGAGTGGTTAAGGCAGTTCTACTATCTATACAACCACTGTAGTCTATCACCACTGCGGTGTGAGTTCGCGCTCCACTTTGTATATTACAATAAAGGATGAAATGGACTTACAATCGTAAGTGATAAGGTATGCCATTTGCCTGCCCAAGGTCGGTGGTTCTCTCCGGGCACTCCAGCTTTCTCCGCCACTAAAAATGACCGTCGTGAGATCGCTGAAATACTGCTGAAAGTGACGTTAAACCCCGTATCAATTAATCAATCTATGCTCTTTACAGCATATCCACATAATTTGATCAAATCTTAATTTGGACAACTTATTAAGTGGTTTTTTAAATTTTCTTGTCTGTAGTTCATTTACCGTAACAAAAAGCAAGGATTCTTTTCTAATATTACATGCAGCAATCATGTTCGTAGACATGTGATGATATGATTAAGGCAATTATCTCATGTGTACACTTTGTTCAATTACTATTATCTAAATTTATGTAAATTCTAAAACCCAAGAATAAACTCCCTCCATCGTAGTTTTGTCCTTAGCAATATTTGATATTACTGATTATTCGGATTTCGTTTGGTTTTATGCATTTTATATCTTTTTTGAAATTATGGATTTCCTTTGTTTGGGTTCTAGTGCTGCTGATGAGGAATAAATTTCCGAAATGGCCATACAGCTCATTAAAATTAATGCAGCTGGAGTTGACATATGCGTTATTGTCTCATGTTCATTTACTCCATATCCTTTCGAAAAAAAAATAAATCTTTTCCTATGCACCTTTTTTGTCCGTTTTGGCAACATTGTTCATCAACATGTAATTCAAATTTCACTGGGTACAAATTATGCACCTCTTATTGCAAATTTGTCTCTATTCTGTCAGGAACGGGACTTCGTGAAAGACTCGATTTGGGTACTTATAATAGGGATATCAATTAACGCTAGATGGCAGCACAATCAAAGTGGGAAAAACTAAAGAGTTTGTGTCCAAAAGAACATAACTCTAGTCAAAATCGAAAGACCACGCATAAAAACTACAAAAATTTTCATTTTTAACAGTAAATCCAAAAAATTCCACAGGTCCGATTGTAATGAAACTTGCACTGCAGATATGTGAACTATTACATCTTTCATATGCTAGATGGGTTTTAGTGGGTTCCCAAGTTAATCTACATAAAATGCAATTTTACAGAAAATTACCATCATATCAAATATTTAAAATTCTGGCATTTTTACATCCAACTACAAAATAAAGAAAACTTTTGCAGAAAGAATGTTTACGTTCTCAAATTAAATATTTTACCTATATCAAATAGCAAATTATATTATTTTACGAAGAAATATCAATTTAAACAAAAGGTCACAGATTTTTGTCCGGAGAGTTATCTTACCTTATTCTTTACTGATATGCCTACTTATAAACCGGTTTAAGCCAATCACTGGTTTTTGCTAGTGCCGCTATCAAAGTCCGGCTGTCCCGACTTCCTATCGTTGTTAATGCTTGTCTTATATGTTATTTGTGACGAAACGTCGGGGGAGGGGGGCATATTGGTTTACCCTTGTCTGTCCGTCTGTTCGTCCGTTCGTTCGTTCCTTCGTTCGTCCGTCCGTCCGTACGAATGAAAAACACAACTATTCACGTTTTTTTAGAAAGTTTGCAAACGAATTCCAACTATTTCAAAGATATCTAATTAGAATAAGTAGATGTGCACACATATATCTTTTGGAATATTCAAAATGGGCGCGGTTGCCATGGAAACTGAAAAAAAATATGAAAATTATCAAAGTGCCTCATATTTGATGAAACTTTACAAGCACCCATAGAAATGGTTTTGGATCTCAGAATTTTCAAAATGGCTGCCGTTGCCATGGAAATTGGAAAAAAGCGGGAAAATTCAAAGTGCCTCAAATTGGATGAAACTTTAAAGGAAGATTGCCTAGCACCCATATAATTGATTTTTGGGCTCAGAACATCCCTTTTATATATTTTGGGGAAAGGGGAGGCATATCATTGTGTCTATACTTGCACTGTGTCAATACCTGTATTGTGTCAACACACTTAAATTTCCACTTGCTATATTGATTCAGGGTTCAATGAGCGGGGGCATAACTGGTTGCCATTCAGCGACAGCTCTTGTTTTGTGTAGTTTCTTGGCATACAGTTGTAATGTTCAGCTATTGAAGATGTTTCCTGTTATCCTTTTATTTTATTCATAGATCCGAACAAAACAGTGGTCAACTTTTTTTTCTATTTTCAATGATAACAGCAGTATTGTGTCCAATCCCTTTTGCTTTTTTTGCAAATAAAATAAGTTTAAATCAAATCAAATCAACAGCAGTATCCGTTGTTTCTTTAATTTCAAGCTCATTGCGATAGAGCAGATGTACATATTCGTATATTTTGGGATCATTAAGAGAACGTAAATCGTCTATAAAGCGGAAGCTTAAATTAAAAGAAAATTTGTGCTGGAGACTAGCCGCTGATTAATTTACTAGATATTACATACCTACAATCCCTCACAAAAGACTGCCTGAATTCTGTATTCGTTTGCCGATGTATTCCAATAATTCTACACTCCCGTTCAAAGCCAGAAGTGTGTTCATGCAGAGACATATAATTAATTAATCAATTATATGTCTCTGGTTCATGTGACAGGTTTACGTTATGTCTAAGAAGGATACATATTCAGCACAATTCCATCGGCTTGTTTTTGTCCCTTATCAATTTTTACTGAATAGGCAAACAAGAAAATGAATTCTAATTCTTCAACAATTTTATTTAATTTGAAAGTTTTATTGACACTTTAACACTTAAGAAGCAATTCAAAGATTTTCATGTGTGCTTTAAGTCACGGCAAAATGTAACATAATGTTAGGACAACACTTTTTCCCAATAAAAGGCTTCTGAGAAGTGCTTTTCAATCATTGTGTGCAGGTGTATGTTTCACTTTATCAATTTAGTTATCAACCGATTAACGATTACTCTATTAATGACAGTGACATTTTTGGGGGGAGGGGGGTCAGAATATTCATTCCCATGACCTTGGTTGAGAGGTCGTGGGCATTAAATAAATTTGTGCAATAAAATGATTTTTACTTAATTTGTTATAAATGGAATACAACCTAGTAAAATTATGACAATCACACTGTATTACAAACTTTGTGTAGGTAGTCACCACTTTATTTCTTTCAAAAGTAGTCAATAGTAAAAGTGTCAGATATCAAATTTCAACAAAACCTTCAAATAATTATTGCTTACAACACTTTTATACAAAACATAGTTTAAAAACTGGGTAACATGACAAGCAGAGCATAAAGTTAGTTTATATGTTTTTTTTTTTTATTTTCCATATATTAATATTCATATATTTTTTTATTTATGTCTATTTTCTTTCTTTTTTTTTTTGGTCTTTTGTAATATTTACTTGCATAAATTTAATCTTTATCATTAGGTTCAATAATGTCAGTGTAAAATATTAAGTTTGTGTCGTTAACATTGAAGAATAATTTAAATTGGTGCAAAACATTATTTATTTTCCTGTGAAGTCGGTCTCTTAATTGATAACATATTGACACGATTGAGTTAATAAACAAACAATGAAAGCATATTCAGTAAATGCACACACATTAGACAAAGTCTCTGCATATACATGGTAAAACCAACCATTGATCGCTTTAGTTGTTGTTCTTCATCTTAAAGTCAACACGAGGCCTTCAACAATGAGCTTTGCTCATACCTCATACTAAGTTAAAGGTGATTCCTAGTGCACAGAATTGTTATTCAACAAATGGATTTACTTGAGTAACATCGAACTGAAACTTTTCAAATTATTTCCATTCAACATTTTTGATATTAATCGCAGTATATATGAAGCTTAACATAATACTAGTACTGTAAAAGTTTCTTTGTTCATATAGAGATATTTCTTTTCGTTACTACAACTTATACTATGAACAAATAAAGGGATATATACATAAAATAGTTCCAGTTATGTACATCAACACCCTTTTCAGGGTGTCTCTAATTTTAAAATAAGATTTCATGAAAAGTGGTCATTTTGAAAATGGAAAAAAATTATACCAAGGGAGGTGATAAACTTGATGTGAAGACGAATTTATTTTTTTTTAAGTTTTGCAAAGAATGATACAGATAGAATCTAATAACTAAATACCGAACATGTTTATAAATTCAATTTCTGCAAATGGTCATTTCGACAACTTATGTCTCATCAGTGTGTATAAAATCTTGACATTTAGATACCATTAACTCAAAGATGTTTAAAAAAACTAATAGTGAGCAAGCAACCAAAATGATCTCAATGGAAAGCCAAGATCAGCTAAAACCAGAGCTTTGCATGAAGGAAATACTCCTTAGTTTTCGCCAAATTTACAAAAAAAATAGATATTGCAAGTATCAAAATCAATGGTCTTTTGTGTCAGCACCTAAGTACTGACTACTGGGCTGGTGAAAACCTGAATACCCTCTTGTACTAACAGTCCACCAGCAGTGACATCGGCCCAGTGGTAACAAATAGCTAAATATCGAAAATACCATAATGAAATCTTGAAATTAAATCAAGATGTGTTTGTGAAACACTACATATGCCCCAGATTCCACAGTAAAATATATGAAAATACCCATTTTACCCCTTTTTGACCTCTGTGACCTCGACATTCGACCTATTATTTTTCTTTCATATTGACGTTCCTCTTGACAAGACCTACAAACTTGCTAAGTAGGTAGTTCAAACGTTATTCATTACTATAAAAACACTCAATTCAATCCCTTTATTCTGAAACAGATGAAGCCCCGTTGGGCCTTTTGTTTATAAGAATGGTTATAATTGTTAAATGTATCTGTTTAAACATGCTATAAGAAACCTACAGAAAATACTGCATCAAGATCCAACAAAAAATTTAAAAATTCATTTTTTTTTTATTTGACTCCCTTTGGGCCTCTTGTTTCTCAAAAACGGTAAATTCTACCCCAAATCTGTCGGCATACTACAGTTGTGCAATTTTATTGGCAATAACATAAAACAATCCCCATCTAAGTAGGAGAAATAATAAGGAGTCTACGACCAAATATGTAAAAACAGCCAATTTCACCCCTTTTTTAACTCTGTGGCCTTCACCTTTGACCTCACCTAATTTCTTTGAATTTTATGTTCCTCTTGACTAGACCTATACACTTGCCAAGTAAGAAAAGTCTATCTTACATAGTTCAAAAGTTATAGCCAAGATTAAAGTTTCCAACCCACAGACACACGTACAGACAGACACACAGACAGGACAAAAACAATATGCCCCCGATCCTCGATCCAGGGGCATGAAAATATTCTAAACTGAAACTCTCAAAGACTTAATATTTTGGGAATTTTACTGAGCAACAATACATACATCTCAGTGATAGCAGTTCTTTTTAAAAAAAAATGTTCTATTTCAGTAATATGTATTACCTTCATTGTAAAGGGACACCTGCCCATTTTTTTTTAAATAGTGGTCTGAAATGGCTAGTGGATGTTTCGGTTGTAATGGACACCAAACCATAAAACTAAAATTTAAGTATTCTGCTACATATTTTTACGATTTCGGCAATAAGCATAAGCTAGATTTTTATTGGAATCCTTGTCCAAATATTTTTGGAAAGGAACTCGAAATGTTTGATTTCAGCAATATGTATTAGCTGCATTATTAGAGAAACCCCAGCCCAAAATTTGGTACTTGTCTAATATCGGTTGTAATGGAAAGTGGAGCTTTCTGTCGAAATGAAAATCAGGCCACAAAACTGAAATTTTAGAAACTAAAGTATTCTGCTATATATCTAGAAAAACTAGAAATTGTTGAAACTAGATTACAAAGGGGGAATCCCTGGCCAATTTTTTAAGGGGACTACGAATATTTTGATTTCAGCAATATTTATTACTTAGATAATAAGGGAAACCCCTGCCAAAATTGTTTTGGAATGGTAGTCTGAATGGATGTCATGGATAGCGAAGCTTTCTTTCGGTTGCAAGGTATCAAAACCAGAAAACGAAGAAAAGGATTCTGCTACATATTTTTTTACAATTTTCATTAATGTAAAAACTAGATTACAAAGGGCAAACCCTGGCCCCCTTTTTGTGAATGTTTTGATTTCAACAATATGTATTACAAAGGGCGACTTCGAATGTTTTAATTTCATCAATATGTATTTCTTAGATTATAAGGAGAACACCTGCCATCATTTTAAAAGCAGCTAAAATGTTTTGATTTCATCAATATGAACTACCTACATTATAAGGGGAACCCCTGTTATTATTATTATGTCACCCCAGACTTTGTCGGGGTGACATGTTGTTATTCTACGTTTCTTCTGATTATTATTCTTCTTCTTCTTCTTTTTATTATTATTATTCTTCCAATAATTTTGTCCGAAGGATTGTTTTGAAATGGCTTGATGTCATGAAATGAAACTTGGTATGAAGTTAAATCAACATAAGGAGAAGATTTTTTTGCCGAAAAAAAAATCAAAATGGCCGCCATTTCCAAGATGGCCACCAAAATACGTCAAAATTTCAACATTGTCGGATTTCAATGAAAATTGATTTCTAGGTAGATTTTGAGGCTGTGAATAAGATGGAATCATCGAATTGGGGGTCTGGGGTGACATCGGCTATTGCTTGCAATTGCAAATCNTTTAATATGACTTTTGGGGAATTTTATTCAAATTGTTCGATTTGTGAAACAGCGGTAGTAGGAGGGACACTACATAAATCAAAGTCCAGATACACGGTAAGGATGAGAAACACCGAAGGCATGCTGACAACAACAATCATCATAAATATAACACTAAAAACTAAAGCACAGTGTGAACATGTTGAACTATAAAAACAACAGGATTGACATCAGGAGATAAGGAAGGGTAAGTATGTCCTTCTCCGTATACGGCATCCATCTCACTGTTAATATGTCAATCATGGGTAAAATCAAATTGGTATTTTCAAATCGGGGAAGATCTGAATTCGCACAAATAAATGCAAATAGTTTTAATCAGATGTGTCCGAAAGACAATAATGGTAGCCAGAAATTATCTAGGAAACTAAAACAAAAATTAAAATATCTTGATTTGATCTGTAAATCATTACAACTTAATACGCATCATTATAAGAATATCATTTCATAAAATTTTACATTCCTGAAGCCTTTATAAAAAAAAAATTAAAAAATCTTAACGAAACTAAAACTGGATCTATACCTCGCATACCAAATCCAGTGGTGTGAGGGCAGGCAGGGTTAAGGAACAAGAGGAACTACATACTTGAAGTTGTCCCATAGAAGATAAAATATCTTCATGTATTCAATTCATAAAAAATGCGGAATTAAAAATCAGAAAAGGGAAACGAAACGAAAATCAAGACTGATTAAAATTTTAATTTAGACTTTGATGGTACAAAATAATGTCTGAAAGAACGGCAGTAGAATACCGAAGGAACAAAGGGTTGAAATTCACAAAAATCGAAGTCCAAAGACAGGGCAAAAACGAGAACACAGAAAACAATGACGTTAGACACAAAAACAATGACGCCAGACAGACACAAAGCACAGAACCAGAAACCACAACATACAGAACAAAGGCACTCACAGTGTGAACTCCAGTGAAACTGAGAGTGACATCAGGTGCTCCGGAAGGGTAAGCATGTCCTGCTCTGATAACAGCACCCGTCACACTGTGGGTGATTCAATCCGGGAAAATGTCAAAGTCGGTAGTCCAATCCGGGAAGACGTGAATCTAGCTGAAAATGTCCACTTTCATTTGAGATACTGACACGTCATATATTTCAATGGTGCTATGGTGACGGCCATAGAATTTCTTGAGGGATGAAATTAACAAAGGTTGAACAAATCCCTGACTAAGCAGCTTTTGGGACAGTGTTTTTGCTCTGTTAAAAAAATCACTGTCCAAACTACAAGCTCGACAGTAACGAATCAACTGTGAAATGTACACTCCATAGGCTGGAGAGGTAGGTATATTGCTGCTAAGAAAGGGAAAGTTCACAATGGGGAAATTAAAATCATCACGCTTGTCATATAGCTTAGATTTCAAACGTCCATCTTCGTCAGTATACAATAAAAGATCTAGGTACGAAGCTTAAGTAGGTGTTTCAGTTGTTTCTTTAATTTCAAGCTCATTTGGATAGATCTGATGTAAATAATCCTTAAATTTAGGATTATAAACAGAAAGCACATCGTCTATGTAGCGGAAGCTGAAATTAAAGGACTGGGCTAAATGTTTTTGTTTTCTTTGAATAAGCCCTTGTAAAAACTTGGCCTCGTACGAGTA